>JAODLC010000007.1:25392368-25434225 GCA_026781145.1 Hippopotamyrus pictus
TTTCCCCCCCCCCCCCCCCCCCCCGCCAATCCCACATGCATACTACCCTTTGGGGCTCAGCCCCGGGTGTATAAAATGTCTGGCTCCATGTCTGGGGAGGCGTAAAAAGAATTTCCCCACGGGGATTAATAAAGTATCAATTATGGTGAGCAATGTCTGCCTGATGGTTCTTTGCTTGAAATTCTCCCGAACTTACAGTGTTTCCACACATGTATGTTTTTGGTGTGTGTATGTCTTTATTCCATTGTGTACATGGAGTACTTCAAACTGAACAGCATGCTATACAGTAAGGTAAAATTTCATCAGTGAGAAGAGAACTGAGATATGCGGCTGTACAAGATGCTATATATACATTTCACAACGCTGCATATTGATGAGATAATGGAAATGTGAATTTGCTTCGGCAATGTGAATACCTAATCTGACCAAGCACGAATTCACTAGACAATCTCCTTCCCTATGTGAGTTTTGTCTCAATGGCCTTGAACAGTGGTGATTATGCGTTTAGTTAAATGCACTTAAGGGTGGTAGTATGAAAGAAACAATAGCAGTTTATCCCCCACATGAGCTGATTAATTAATTTTGGATTTAGTTGTATTGCTGGGCCCTGTCCAGACTGATGTGGATCTTAGCTTTGTTAGTCGCACCTCCTTCAGATGGCCAGGGATCCATCTGCCAGCTCCTTGGCCCTATCTGTGGTAATTAGCTCATTTAAATACAACTCCTGCTCTGTAGGCTTCGACTTTATGCATTTTGATTGCCCAGTTGTAACAGGAGAAGCTTTAAATTTTGACCAGAGGAGGGAACTGACATATGTGCATTTTCCCGGAGCTGTTGACTTTCACAGCTGGGCTGGCACCTCCCTTACCGTGCCGCATCACACCACCAATATATCTAAACACAATGCGGAGTACCAGGACGGGAGGGTCTGGGCCTGGCCTGCCTTGTCCACTGGAGTTATTGAGTGGGAAGCAGCACATGGTCATGGTTACATACTGCTTTCAGTGGCCTATTCTCTGCAAGTCTCTCAGCCAAGTCTCACTTGATTCGAAGGCGTGTCTGGCAATGCATCGTATCGTATCGTATCGTATCGTGTCGAATCATATTACATCGCAGTAGGGGTGAATGGTATCATACCACAATAGTATTTACTTCATATATACCTTCACATGTGTTGGATCGCTGGCGATGCATTGAGATGTGTATCACACCGCCTCAGAGATCCCTGCTTTACAGGCACTTGTGGGCTGCATCGTGTATCTTTGAGCAAATGCCATATACAAGTACAGTTTGTCACAATCTGCACATCTGCATATTTTTACTTGAAAACATCATTTCTAAAAGTTACCTCTGTACTTCTATTATCAGTCATCATGTGATAAAAACCTGTTATTTTTGATGTTGTCTTTTCTGTCTCCACAAGAGGAAACTCGATTTTATAAAAATCTGTAACTGCAATCAAAAAACTAAAATTACCAAAAGTCTTGTATTTTGTTTGGTTCCTTATATTTAAGGTTAGGGCTGGGTAATGCTTAAGGTAGTCATGTTGGTGCGTGTGTGTGTGTGTGTGTGTGTGTGTGTGTGTGTGTGAGAGAGAGAGAGACAGAAGGATGGCACCTGACATTGCCCAGGGCAGGGCACAGCACTATTAACATGAACTGCTTATTATCTGGCCTTATGGCGTGTTCATTTATTCACATTCCACCTGTGGAGATGGGGTGGGGTGCGGGGTGGGGGGTGAAGGTCACAGAACTGACAGATGAGGCAACCTGTTATGAAATACTCATGCTGTTCTCACATTCCTTCATTTCTTACCAGTTCCATCCATCTATTTTCCAATCGCTTATACTGTAATGACTCACAGGGGGCCTGAAACCTATCCCAGATCCCAGGCAGCATGGGGTACAAGACAGGGTTATACACACACACACACACACACACACGCTTTTATTCACATATTTGTGGGGACCATCCCATTTGAGAAAATCCCTAATCCCAGCAATCCCCTAACCCCTACCCAGCCTTAACCTTGACTCTTAGTAACCAAACAAAATGCCAACCTTTTGCCATTTTTAGTTCTTTAAATTACAGGCACAGGTTTTTGTAAAATTGAGTTTCCCCACGGTGTAATATATACATAACCCCCCCCCACCCCCCGCCACACACACACACACACACACAGTATGGGCATTTTATAGATACTACTTCACCTCAGAGTATGAGTTTGGGCTGCTGTGGGAAAATGGAGTTTCCTGTGGAGGAATTTTTGGGAGATCGTGCAGGGAAGGTTGCGATCTAAGCCTCCATCCCTCTAGGCATGAGGTGACAGAACTACAGCATCCCTTTTTTACGATTCCTGAAGGAAAGTGTCTCGATTGACAGCTCCACAAAATCACAACATGTACCTTTTTCTTTGTTGCCACTATGTCAGAAGAATCATCCCAGTGCAAAAACTGTCTGTCTTTCCACAACAAATGATATTTATCAGAGTGCGTCTCCATTAATTAGAGCTAATGGATTTGAAATCATACTTCACCTTGCTTGGCCAATATAATTCAATAGACAGAGAATTGTTGCGTATGACATCTGTGTCCCCTCCAGTAAAAAAAGGCCATAGTGATTATGTATTTCACATTTGAAGTGTTTGACTTTGGCAGAAATAGTATGTTCTATTGCTTGGTATTTACATCATTCCCACTCCCACCTAACTCTCACCCACTTTTGTGTGCTGTTAAAAACCAAATCTGTTTTCTGTTCTGCACGTTACTGTAAAATCCATTGTAATCTGTAATCAAGTTCTGCAACTTGATTATTTGGTACTGAAGACCAAATCAGACCGGTTGATAAAACATTACAGTGCTCAGATGAGCCTGCAGGGATTCACTTACACGGTAGCTCATAGTAGCTGTTTTTGCATGTTTATGAGTCTTTGTGTTCTGCATGGGGCATTCTCTGATGCAAACTATGTGTTACTGTGTGTAAATTCACATTCAAACACAACTGGCACAGCGAGTTACGTAGAGTACAGATTAGCTCAGGTGGTGAGCATAAACCTAAAGGGGGCCAAACTGAGCTTCCAACAAAAACTAAACCTCTTTAAAAAATGCAGTTATATGAACTGTAACCAGGTCTGAACTCGGGTGGCTTACCCTGATTTATTATGGGCATTGTTAAAAAAGATACACACAATCACATAGTGTAACTGTGGGTCTCGTGATGTGACATATGCTTGTAAATACTGCATTTCATGCTGGTGAAATGCTATTAGGGACTCAATGGCGGGTGTCTGCCTTAAAGAAATTGAATAAGGTGGAGGAGCCAGGCGTAGTCTGCTGTGTAAGATGGAGCCTGATCCTTGACTCGCGGTATTAACTCCATTAAACTGCAAACAGTGAGGTTTCTAACCTGCCTTCCAGATTGGTGCTGACAGGCACCGTTCTCATTCACACTAATGTTTCATGGACTATATTCCACCATCTGAAGGAGACTAATGATCTGTGTGGCTTATGTAGACATGTTAAATCAATGGTGTATGTTACAAAGAGCAGCCTGCAGGCATCCAGAGAGGCCTTTGATTAGCAGTACTGCCTATTGCTGGCTCTGCTAAAGAAGCAGGTGCTGGTTTAACAGGGGGCTATTTGAATACATAATGTCTCTCTGGAGACATATGGCTGTTGATAAAAGTAAAAGGCTCTTTCTGTGGAGTTTAGGCTTTGAGTAGCTTCATTAAACAGGTTAAATGCACCACTTCCCTTATTCAACACCTGGATTCCATCAAACCTTCCAGTCAATAGTTATGCATCCTTTGCCATTAACAGAAGATTCCGTTCAGTACGCTGGAAAAAAAAAAAGAAAAACTGGCTGATCTCTGTAATCCCTTTCCAATTTTGATTAAAATCTGTATTTCTCCCCCTTTTTCTCTGTAGCCTGATGTATTCCAGGAGGTACTACTTTGAGGTTTTGCACAAGCAAGATGATAAGGGGTCTGACCATGTGGAGGTTGGGGTAAGTCGACCGGCTGAAAAATGAATAGCATCTTGTTCTGGTCCTCCTAGGTCCTTCGAGGGCTTCAGAAATAGTGCTCCTCTGGATATATAAACATTACCTGAGCTTTTGACCTGAACAGAACTTACATGAATGGCAAGTGCAGTTCTGCAGAAATCACAGCATGTGCACTTGGCGGCACTGAGCTCTTTGGTGGATGACCTTTCGGTCCCGACAGAATGGAATCAAACACCCGGTCTCGCTTTTAAGCTTGAGAAAAATTCTTTTGAAAATTTTGTAAAGCCATATTTCTAAAAAAAATGTTCAGGGCTGCTTTTAATGATGTACCAGGAGTATCAATATGAAGCAGTGAACATTTGGGTAGATCCCACAGTTTTGGATTTTTGGAGTTTTCTCTCCATGCTTTGAAAAAGATTTCCTCTGATTTCTGTTTAAAAAGGGTCTAGTTTTGAGTCCTGTGTGTCGGTCGCGTCTCCATCAGTCCCGGCCCATGTAATCACTCAGGAAAGACTCCGCTGAAGTGCAAACAGAATGAGAGACTGTTGTCTTCACTTCTCTATGAGTTCCCTGATAATCCATCCCCCTGCAATGACGAGATCAGTCCTAATGAAACAGGACATAAGACAGCTCCGCTCTCTGAGTGCATTGTGTTAAGAACAAGGAAGGCTGTATTTTCCTAGGATGGGGGTGATTTACTTTTGGAAAGGATTTCTGTGTTTGCATTTGTTATGTATTAGAGCTATAGTAGGAATCCTGAAAATGACATTTAGGTTCTTAATTATCTTTACCTTCTTATTGTAGATACAAGGCAGCTACATTACAGAAACACTTCTGCCCCCTGTCCCTGCCCCCACAAATATATGCAATAGACCATTCCATACATTATTACACTCCTATATAGGAATCCACATAGGAAGCCCTGATATTCTATCTGTGTATTGGGCTACTTCTAATAGATTTCATACATCTTCTCAACTGATCCTTCTGATTCTAAATCCTGTTGTTTATAACTGTTTGAGATTGTTATTAAGCTCCCTTTTATACTTTCCTTTTTGTCTTTTGCTCATGAGGCAAAATATGAAATGATAGAGGAAGTAATTTCAGTTTGTTTGTATGGAAATGCTGGTGATCTGTGGGGGGGGGGAGGGAGCGAGCATAAATCCTGTCCACAGTCTCCCTCACACACTGCTACACTGGCTGCCTTTGATTTACTGCCGGGATATAGTTAAACCTTTTCAGATAAAACAGATTTACCACAGCTTATTCACAAATAAATTAGCGAGACGCCATAATAAATCAGAGCAGACATCCATTTATCAGGAAAAAATGTTTTCCCACGCTGCCACATTAGCTCAGTGTCATCAAACTGGCCTTGTGTCTTATTACTCACATTTAAACTCATTGATCAAGTTCAGGAAGCCTGATTATTAGGTAATTATCTGTTGTGGTTTATAGTGACCCCCCCGCGACCCAGTAGGATAAGCGGCTTGGAAAATGGATGGATGGATGGATGGGTTTATAGTGATTTGTGTCCCTCAAAATCTGAGGGTCAAATACAACACTAAGTATGTGGAAGTCATTGAATGTGCCCCATTCCTAAAGAAATAGCCATGCTCTCGGTTGAGAGAGAGACCTACAAAGGCACAGTCTGCTGGAACGCCGGCTGTATTCAGACACCAAGGGCATTCCTCCCGTCCTCCACTGATACCATCTCCTCACTCTCATGGTGACTGAAGGTGTGGACCTCCCCTTGGCGAATGTGCATGTCAGTATGGGGTTGTGCAACATTTCATGCAGTAAATTAGCAGGTGACAGAAAAAAACAGGAAAATATGAAATTACACTCGATACGTTACTAGCTTGGGGGCGGCACGGTGGTGCAGTGGTTAGCACTGTTGCCTCACACCTCTGTGACCCGGGTTTGAGTCTTGCCTGGGTTATGTGTGTGGAGTTTGCGTGTTCTCCCTGTGTCATTGTGGGGTTTCCTCTGGGCGCTTCGGTTTCCCCCCACAGTCCAAAGACATGCTGAGGCTAATTGGCGTTCCTAAATTGTCCATAGGTGTGCCTGTGTGAGTGAATGGTGTGTGAGTGTGCCCTGTGGTGGGCTGGCCCCCTGTCCAGGGTTGTTCCCTGCCTCGTGCCCATTGCTTCCAGGATAGGCTCCAGACCCCCTGTGACCCAGTCGGATAAGCGGGTTGGACAATGGATGGATGAATCTTACTAGCTAATGGCTAATGCTGTTTTTTCTTCCTCTGGTGATCTATAGGTCTTGTGTACAACATGAATTTATTATTAATTTATTAGTAATTATGCATGGATCACAGTTGCAGATCGCAGCAGATTGTGTAGTGTTGACCGGCACAGACGCTTTTCTCCAGGTTGAAGTTAGTAGCTACTGTAGTTGTGTGACACTAAATGGTAAATGAACTGCACTTTTATAGTGCTCTTCTACTCTTATGAGTACTCAAAGTGCTTTACAATACATGCCTCACATTCACCCATCCTCACACACATCCATACACCGGTGGCGGAGGCTGCCATGCAAGGTGCCAACCTGCACACCGGGAGCAATTTGGGGTTCAGTGTCTTGCTCAAGGACACTTTGATGGGGTCAGGAGGACCCAGGGCTGGAACCTGCAACCCTCCAGTTGCTGAACAATAGCACTACCTCCTGCGCCACCATCTTCCCCCTAAGGAATCCCCACTAGGGCACTGGATGTGGGGAAGGCGCTGTGCGGCAGCCAGAGCCCAGGATTACAGTGGGATGAGACTGAGGGGATCCCACATGCAGTGTGGCGTGAAGCTCTGTGGCGTCCATCTGAGGCCCCTTTGTTTGCTGTGTGGGATGTTCTTAATGGCATCTTTGTGTTCCTTTCCCTATCCACCCAGCCTCTACTCTAATTCACGCTCTTCATACGTAACTTCTTGTCAGCTTTTAATCTCTCAGAGATATCACTGTCTAGAGGCTCACTACAAAGCCGTTGCATGATAAGAGCACATTTACAGTGACCTCCATAATGTTTGGGACAAAGTTTAAAATTTCAAATCAAACAATCTTGGAGTGATTGAAGTGCACATTCTATAATTTAAGGATATTTGTATACATTTCAGTTTAACAACGTAGAAATTATATAAATTATAGAAATTTTATATATAGTGCCTTTCACATCATGGCAGCATAATGTTTGGGACATTTGGCTTCACAGTTGTTTGTGATTAGTCTGGTGTGCTTCATTGCTTCATTAATGCAGGGGTAAGATACCAAGGCTTGCTTCTACCATTTGGAGTCTGTAGTTGCCATTGTTATGAGAAGAAAAGCTATGCCAATGAAAGTCAAAGAAGCTATTATGAAGTTAAAAAACAAGAAAAAGAATATTAGAGACATCAGTCAAACCTTAGGATTACCAATATCAACTGTCTGGAATATTATTAAGAAAGAATGCACTGGTGAGCTCAGTAATCGCAGTGGGACTGATAGGCTCAAGAGGACCTACTGCTGATGACAGAAGAATCCTCACTATGGTAAAGAAAAATCCCTAAACGCCCATCCAGCAGATCAGAAACAGTCTTCAGGAGGCAGTTGTGTATTTGTCAGAGACTACTCCCTGCAGAAGACTTCATGAACAGAAAGACAGAGGCAGCACTGCAAGATGTAAATCACTACTTAGCCACAAAAACAGGACGGCCAGAGTATAATTTGTAAAATAATACTTAAAAGCGCCTGCAGAATTCTAGACAAAGGTCGTGTAAGCAGATGAGACCAAGATTCTTACCAAGAATTTGGGCTTTATTCTTGACAGTGGTTTTAAATTTGACAGACAGATTAGTTCTGTGGTCAAAACAAGTTTCTATCAACTCAGACAGTTGGCTGAAGTTAAGCGCTATCTCCCTCATAGGGATTTTGAGAGAGTAATCCATGCTTTTATTTCTTCTCAGCTTGACTACTGTGACTCCCTATATGCAGGCCTGGAGCACTGGTATTCGGAGACTACAGTTAGTCCAAAATGCGGCTGCTCAGCGCCTTACGGGGACAAAAAAGCACGAGCACATAACCCCAGTTTTGTGCTCTTTCCAATGGCTTCCTGTATCTTTTAGAATTGATTTTAAGATTTTATTGCTTGTTTTTTAGGCTTTAAATGGGCTCACCCCTTCTTTTAACTATCCACACCCCCGTTAGGTCTTCTAATCAGATGATTCTGGACGTTACCAGGACAAGGCTCAAAAGTAGAGCGGATCGGGCCTTTTCAGCTGTAGACCCTGTCCTGTCGAACTGCCTACCACAGAACATCAGATCTGTTCAAAGTTTAGAGACTTTCAAGTCCTTACTTAAAACCCACCTATTTTCTTTGGCTTTTGGTTCGGGTTGAGCCCAGACATATCTCAGTGCAGCGTTTTTGTACCTTATTTTGTTTAATTTTTATCTTATTTTAGTGTATTCAATTGTCTCTTGTTCCTTGTTTTATTACTGGCTGAACCTGTGAAGCACTTTGGTCAGCTATAGTTGTTTTAAATGTACTATACAAATAAAGTTGAAGTCGAAGAATTAATTAAAGTGTAGCAGAGTGATGGCTAGAGGAAAGTGTGGAGACAAAAAGGAACTGCGCAAGATCCGGAGCATACCAGCTCATCTGTTAACCATGGAGGAGAGGGTGTTATGGCTGCCACAGGTACTTGCGAGCAGCAGCTGAAGGTGGCTGCATTAGAGACCTGGCAGAGCATCACCGGAGAAGATAATCAGCGGCCGGCGATGTCTATGAATCACACACTTCAAGTAGATGTTGAGTGCAAGGAATATGCAACAAAGTACTAAATATGACTGCTTTAATATGTACACCATTGCTATGACCCAAACATTATGGTGCCCTGAAATAGGGGCACTATTTATAAAAAGTGTTATAATTTCTACATGCCGAGCCTGAAATCTATACAAATAACTTTGTTAAAGTCTGGAATGTGCACTTTAATCTCGCCTGAATTGTTTGATTTTAAATTTTAAACATTGGAGAAGAGGGTTACATCAAGGGAAAATGTGTCTTTGTCCCAAACAATATTCAGGACACTGTGAAGCACATAGCAGTTACTTAGCCCGAAGAATGGTTTGCACCACATTCTGTGGTTTCTGATATGTGCAGACACCAGGCATGGTTTGAAATAATAATTGCAATAGCAGTTATGCTAATTGAAGTATTTCCAGTAGTTCAAGCAACATACATGGAAGTCTTCAGCCATAGCCTAAAGTGAGGAGTATGAAATCTCTTTGACTTATCTTAAACAGCATCTCCAAGTGCATCACTTTACTCCTACAACTGCCGCTGTTCTCTTTTTATCAGAAGATGTAAGATATCTGATTTTTTAGTTACACGCTAAACGCCATGTACAGGGCCTGCCTACATCTTAAAAGCTGAGATCAGTTTTTTTTTTCTTCTATACAAAAATCCCTCTTTTCGCAAGTCAGCCAGCTGTGTGTGCTTTTGTGCAAATATTTCAGCGGTGAGAACAGGCCGCGCTGTCCGTGTAGCTACGGCAAAGGTAAAGAGCCGGACAGCACTGTGTTCCAAAAAAAAAAGTTAATTATCAGCCAAGAAGGGCCATCTGCATGAAAGCCGAATGGAAGAGGGAACGGCAAAGCCACGGAATCTGCCGCGAGCGGAACGGACCTAAACGAAATGTAATATGCCAGCACAGACACATGAGAAAAATGCTTTTTCACAGCGGGTAAATAATCCAAGCTGGAGCGGTGCCCCTCCCCCCAAGAACCCCCTCCTTATATCATCAGTAAGTCAAACAAAAGAAGACAATGTCCTCTAAAAAGAGAATGCTATGCAGCCATCAACAATCATGACGGTTTATGTATTTCATGCAGGAACTGTATTAGTTCATGATTTGTTCTTGAGTAGTAACTGAATAGTAACAAAGTAATTTGAGCCCCCTCAAGTAAAATGGTACCACCAGCTGTGATAACTCCACAGTCCTTCTCACCCCTGAAAGCAGAGACAATTTTCCTAAATCTTTTACTTCTTGCCCATTTTCGTAAAGCAGAGCTTGTAAATAGATGCTATTGTCAGTAATGAATGAAGAGCAAAAGAAGATGCCTTTGCCATCTGTAAAGCATCAACCACCTGACTGTATTTGATTGAACAGAGCAGATCTCTTCTGCCTCCAGCCATTATTGTGGAAAATGACTTGTATTCCTTGACCCACAGCCAGGATGATGGGAAGGGATACAGGCTATTGTATTCCCAGATTATTGTTGGTAGAAATGTGGCCTGCATAATGTATTGCCCTGCATGTATAATTGAAACAGTTTCCTACAAATAATTGTCTTTTAGAAGCCAAGGAGAAAAAAATGCTTGGAGATTCAAAAGATGTGTTTTCTGATTGTGGCAGCAAGAAAGCACACAGGAGATGAGGGTGCAGCAGAATACCCCTGTGGGGGTGTGATCTGTGTAAGGAGTATGGGGAGATATGCAAAGGTTGTAGAGATCACGGGCAAGTACCTCTCCCCCAAGCAGGATGGTACTGCTTCTCCCTGACCTTCTCAAAACAGATTCACACCCTGTTTGGGGCAATTAGCGGCCGCAAGCCCCGGCCCTCATATTCGTCAGGGGTGGTTTTCGGGCCGATGTGGTGCTGATGGGAGGCTGTTTGTGGGTGATGGGAGGCTGTTTGTGGGTGATTGGAGGCTGTTTGAGGGTGATGGGAGGCTGTTTGCGGGTGATGGGAGGCTGTTTGCGGGTGATGGGAGGCTGTTTGCGGGTGATTGGAGGCTGTTTGCGGGTGGTGGGAGGCTGTTTGCGGGTGGTGGGAGGCTGTTTGCGGGTGATGGGAGGCTGTTTGTGGGTGATGGGAGGCTGTTTGTGGATGCTGGGAGGCTGTTTCTGGGTGATGGGAGGCTGTTTCTGGGTGATGGGAGGCTGTTTCTAGGTGATGGCATGGTGGGTCATCACGATGCTGAAAATGTGAAACCTTGAAGTTTCATGTTTTGATTGCAATACTTTAGCGGTATCAGTGTCAGTGTATGAGCTTGAGTAGTACACTGATCAGTGTTAATGTTCAAGATGTGTGCTTTTCAGCTCAGGAGCTGCTCCATCCCCTGTTCTCTTCTCTCTTTTAGTGGCGTCCCTTTTTGCCCGGACTGAAGTATGAGGTTATTGACTCTGCCTATATCTCCCTTTACACAGGTAATCTTTTTTGTAATTTTCTGCCATTTTGATTTGTGACTTTACATGCATGGGAAATTGCAAAAGATAAACTAAAAATAATAATTTCTTCATATTTTACAGTAAGCTGGGTGTTCTGCGGTGACCTTTGTAGTTTGATCACTCTGCTGCTCCAGGTCCCTTCAAATAAAAATGACTTACCAAACAAAGTAAACATTTATGGTACTTTCTTAGCTACCAATATTCATTTTTATGTAATTCTCTGGTGCGAACACACTGTGCTTTGAGGACTGACCGCAATTCAGCGACATAATAGAACTTCTGGCACACTATAATAAAGGAGAGAGGAGAGTGATGTTTGATATTTGCTCCCTTTAATAGCCTCTGTACCCATAGAGTTATATACACAGTTTCTGTCGCTGAGCCTCGACTTTTTGATAGCAAATCATGTCTCCCCACAATACACTGTGACTCTTTGCCTTCAAAATGAATTTTTATTACACAAAGACATATTACATATTTGATTAAACAGATGATGTATTTCCTGAAATGTTCTATTGTCTTTCTGCCTTCAGTCTGAGCTGAGGTAGTATAGACTTGCTTCTGAACAAGCTGGATATGGGATGTATTCTTGAAAAGGACTAGAATGCTTAAACAAAAGGGCTTAATTTATCCTCTATAACGACTCTAGGAGATTCTTCCAAATTCTTTTAAACAACCACCAAATAACTTATTCTGTCTTTTTTTTTTACACCAATGATACCAGGCTCTCCAGCTCTGTCTGAGGCAGAGTGATTTAGTCTTTTTATTCATTGAGAAAAGCCCTGCTGTCGAATTCCCCCTAATTCCTTATAGATCACGCGTAAAAACCCAGGCTAGAGATGGGCAGGATTAAATGTACCGAGTTTTCATCAGCTGCCCGGGTGCATCCATTCAAAGGCTGAGTATGATCTTCATGATCCTTCTCAGCTCCCCCCCGAATGACATGGTCCGCTTTATCTCACTACTTTCAAGCTCAGGAAAGGACTCAGTGAAAGGTGTCAGCGTTTCTTCACCTTCTTCTCTTTACCTACTATTTCACCCAGAGTCCCATTTTTTTCATGCGCTGTGTGATGATGCTCATATTTGATGATGGTTTTGTTGTAAATTTTCTTCCTTTCTCCACCTACTAGAGTATATTTAATAACATTTTGGCAGCCATATTCTCAAGGAACTCTCTTTTTTAAACACTGAGGTATACAAATTTAAGCAGAAGAAAGTTGTCCTCTAATTAGTGTAGCTGCAGGGTGTGCTGGCATGAAATTGGCATAATAGCAATTGAAGGCGATATTAAGGCCTAAGTGGATATTATTATTATGCAATGTTCTGCACTGTGTCTTCCTGTCAGACGAGTCCAGCCTGAAGATGAACAGTGTGGCTCACATCCCACAGACCCTGGCCAGCCACAGTCGCATGCCGCGGGCGTCCCGTGCAGCCGGTCGCCATGGCGCTGACATGCTGAAACCTGACCCCAGGGATACCTTCTTCAGCAGTGAGTAACTCCTTCTCCCTCCCATCCCTTTCATCCGGAGTTGCCGCATGGAGGTGCGGTGGCAGCAGATTACGTGTAAACGCCACTGTGAGAGAGCTGACTTTAATCACGTCGAGAGTGAGTGGGTGTGAGGTGACAAAAACCTGTGGTGGGCATAGATCTGGTAGCAAGTTAATCGCTGTATGGAGGCTTGTGAGGTGGGGGGGGGGGAGATTATGAATTATTGAAGTACTGCTGGCTGGACAGTTTTCCTGTGAGCTCATTCCACTGTCGGGGCATGAAAGAAGAAAGAAAATGTCTCTGAAAGAACAGCAATGGGAGGTAAACACTGCTGAGTACCCAAGATATGCTGTGTGAAGCTTCTAATGAGACTATAGAGTTGGTTAAGGTTAATAACTAGTCAGCTCTATAACAGGACTTGGTGAATCTGGTTTCTGTGTAAAACACTTCAGTACATACTCTTCAACTAAATTCCATTAATAAAGTGCCTGGTACCTGAATTTAATTATTCATTTGGTATTGTGTTGCAGTGTTGCTCACGACTGGTGTCTGATATGGTGGATGATATCTGTTTTTTTGCTTACATTATGACTCTTCAGAGACAGAATATGAATTATGTGCCATGTGAAGAGAGCCGTAATGTGCTAAAAAGCAGTGCACTGCTGTTTTTTGTCCTCTTTGACCGCGTTGCTTGATCGTGTCTTCATCGCGCACATGCTGTCACCCCACAGCTCCCATGATCGAAGTAGCACGCCTCAAGGACGTGCTGCCCACCTGCACCTACTCCCCCTCCTACGTGTTGAAGGATTTCCCTATCGCACGCTACCAGGGCCTGCAGTTTGTGAGTCACATCATGCTAACTGTCAGTCTAACTCTGTGTGTGTGTGTGTGTGCGTGTGTGTGTGTGTGTGTGTCTGTGTGTGTGTATGTGTGTGTGCGCGCACGTGTGTGTACAGTATGTGTGTGTGTGTGTGTGTGTGTGTGTGCATGTGAGCGGGTGTGTGTATGTGTGCATTGCACACTCTGTGAGGATATATTATCTCACAGATGCTCCTACTAAGTCTAAAATCACAGTATTTTTATTTTTTGCCTCATAGATCTTATATAATTATACACTGCCACAGAATACCTTAAAAAAATCATAATCCATCAGTATTGGCTCATGACATGTGGTAATAAGTTCCTTAACAAGAAGCTTCAAACAGTTTGTAGTAGTGATTCTCTCATTGGAAGCAAATCCTTCACCGCCAAGCTAGAAAATACCCTGTTTATGGAATTAATGCTGTCTAATTGCATTTATCACAGCGCTTGAGGAATGCTCATTAGCTTTAACAAAATACCAAGCCACACATGTGAATTAAAAAAAAGACGAGAATCCCTGAAATTAGTTTTTTTTGTCCTTACAATTTCGCAGTACTTCTGCTCACGGCAATGTCTGAACTGGGGGACTGCTGCCATCTATTGATCAGTCCCTGAGAATGCACCAACAAAAAATAAAAATTAAAAAATTAAAAATGCATTACCATCTCTTCATTAAGTTAAATCGATAGTAGCCTATGTAATGGAATGGGACTATACAATAATGATTTGTTGTTTCTTTAGGTGTACCTTTCATTCGTCTATCCCAATGACTTCACACGACTTACCCACATGGAGAAAGAGAACAAGTGCTTCTACAGAGAATCGCCCATATACCTGGAGAAGTAAGCAGTGTCATGTCAATATAAACTGCAATTAAAAAATGCTGCCATGTTTACTCTATGAAGACGTATTGTTCATCGATGATGCACAGCAGCACAAACACATCCCCACCACCATTATCCAAAGGAGTTTTAAATTTATGTTGAATTGTCAGTGCCCGACTTCGTGTTTTCTTTTTGTCCACATTAACAGGTTTGGCTTTTACAAATACATGAAGATGGATGAGGAAGAGGACGACAGGCCGTACTTCTTCGCTAACACAGATGGTGTGTATTCTTGGATTGGGGAGAGTAGGCGAGACAGGAAGGACCTGATTGCCGAAGTGCCAAAACCAAGGCAGTATTATTACAGCTGTGCTCTCGCTCCATCTGCCTTAAACCATTTGTGCATGCTTTCTGGGATATTAGAGGACTAGGCAGTAATTAAAGAGAGTAACTGCCAGCTGCCTGCCACTTGTGTGCTTTTATTCTTTCTTTATTTTTCAGAGTTTCTGGAGGAGGAGCAAGGAGCTGCTTCAGAGGATGAGCCCACAGGAGGAGACACAAAGCCACTAAGGGCGGGGGAGCAGGGCGGCCCCTTGAACCCTAAGGCCTCCGCGGGAACTTTGTTCCCGTCCGCAGCCAGCAGGATGGGCAGAGCGAGACCTGTGCCCGACCAGTGGGGCCGGCATTCCTCTGAGCGTGAGCCGGATGGAAAAAGGAGTGGCAGCATAGCGCCTGCAGAGCCACAGGGCCCTGTGAGCAGGGAGCTCGCAGAGCACGGCCAGGAACCTGCGTTCAGCAAGGCTGTGGCAGTGCGAGGCCGCACCCTGTCCTGGTCCCGAACGGGCTCTGGGGAGCTGAGCCGAAGAGGTGGCACAGAAGCTTTGTCCAAGCTCAACAAGTCAGCTCAGTTTTTCTACCACAGGAGTCCACTCCCAGCCTTGGCTGGCAAGGCCAAGGAGGCACTCTTACCTGCTAATGCAGGCCGGAGCATGTCCGGTAGTTCGAGAGCAAACGGCACACACTTTGCTACAAAGAGTAAAGAGGACCATATTTACGTCACCCGGCCTCGGCCGTCCCATAGCAGAAGGGGCCTCGTCCACCAACACGCGAGGGAGATCTTCCCCGGACTCTTCCTGTATCAGAATGGCAAGACCACCAAGCTGGTCAATTTGAGAACCAGACCTAAAAGAGAAAGAGGTGCAGCCCGAGGCCCCAAGCTGTGGCCCAAATCCTCTCAAAGGAACAGCAAGACCTCTTTATTGGGTGGAAATTTTAGCCACACAATCACCCATAAGATATCTAACAAGGTAACCTCAACAAGGCGCCACCAGAGGAGGATGGAGGATCTTCAGGCAGAAAGAGAGGAGGCTCCAGTCTCCACTATTAGCACTAGAAACATTACCTCCATCTTGCTTGATGGGGAAACTTCTACAATTACTCCTACAAGCCCCAAAACCCTTAGCCTCAATTCCTCTGTGGGCACCCTTCCCACAGTAGACAGCATTATTGTCTCAACGAAGACCTCAGAAATTGAGTCCCAGGAGCAGCTGGGTCCTGAGCCAGGGGAGGGTCCAGAAGAAGGGGGCCTGTCCGAGTACAGCTACGAAGAGGCTGAAGCCCGGCCCAATTGGCCAGAGGAGGCCATCAACTGGCAGCGCACGTTTTCCGTCAACACCATGGACTTTGAGGTACTACGCTCTGACTGGAACGACTTGCGCTGCAACGTGTCCGGCAACCTGCAGCTGGGAGAGGGAGAGGTGGTGGACGTGCTGGCCCAGTACATAGAGAAGCTCAATGAGCAGAATGGCAGGTGAGGCAGCTGGCTCGTGGTGTCGACAAGGTGTTTAAAAATGGAGTCAAGCAGACCAGCGTCAAACTGGTTGAATGTAATGAGCTAAAAGCTAGTTGCTAGTTTGCTTGTCATGCGTTGGTAAGAATATCTTGTCTCACAAACAGGATCTACACATTGCTTAGAATCATCAATGTAGAAAAGAGACGCGACTCAGCCCGGGGGAACCGTTACCTGGTGGAGCTGGAGCTGATGGAGCGTGGGAAGAAGGTGGTGCGCCTCTCCGAGTACATCTACCTCCTGCAGCACCCCAGCCACCCTGAGGATGGCCAGGATAACAGCGAGGGCACTGGCACCTCAGCCCACGGCCTCTCCAATGCCACAGGACAGGAAGGGCCCCCTCCTAGTGTCCAGGGTGCCCCATCTCACGTTACCCCTCTAGCAAGCACGGCCTACGTCAAGCCCCTGCTGTGCCAGCCGGACACGTTGAAGTGGAGGCATGATGTCATGGTCCATTTTGTGGTGCCAGGTGTGTAGTTAACCCTCTGGGGTCAACAGCATCGTCGACGATGCCACGTATCTTTTTCACATATTTCAGTTCGTAACGCTGAAATCTTATTGTAGAAATGAATGAAAAAAACGCTGACTAAATCCATAATCTGTCTTCTTTTCAAAAAGTCCATTGTTGGAAGTATTAAAGTTTTTAAAATTAGGTTAAATCGGCAAAAAAGTAAACCAAAAGTTTTACCTGCATCGGGGGCGTGTAGTACCGCTCTCACCCAAAGATCACTATTCACATTCTAAATAGCAGCATTACCATGTGTTCAAATTGCATTTGTATGGTAATTTGATGAACATCGCAACAGTGAAACGCGATCCAGATACATCCCCATCAGTGCCATAAAAGGGGGGAGGTGTGGCCAGGTGTGAATAGCTCATTCATACACATGAAATACATATTCAATGAAAGGAGCCAGAAATAGTGACATGAGTTCGGTTTTTCTTATTTATTTATCCAACTGAATGTTGCAACTACACCATTTAGTCATCTTCATGTAGCCAAGACTTTGGTGATCAGATATCTGGGATCAAAACAAATTTCCACCATTGCTTATTATGTACTTTTATAATATTTCTGCAAGTATGAAAGTGTGTTCCCTACCCCTAGACCCCAGAGGGTTAATACCGTAGCAAAAAGTCTTGGTAGATGCTGTGTTTACAAGGAACTTCAGCAGTTCCCTATATGATATCTTTAATGAAACAGGCCAGGTACATTACCTGGACATCCCTGAATGAGCAATATTCTATTACTTCTTTGCTTGAGACTGTGTTTCTAGGGCTAGATAAGTTATGGTAGTCCTATGGTAGCACCCAGAGTTATTGTCTTCATTTGCCATTGATTTATCAGATGCTTTAATTAAAAATGACATGCAGTTAAGAAAGCAGGTTCAGCCAGTTCCTGGAACGATTGGGGTTTATGGGTTTTGCTCAGGGGCCCAAAAGTGAAATCAATTCGCTGGCCATGGGATTTGAACCAGTAACCTACTTACCAGAGTCCTGACCTACAGCCCCTATCTCCCTCTCTCTGTAGTAAAGAACCAGGCACGCTGGGTGCAGCAGTTCATCTCTGACATGGAGTTCTTGTACCATGAGACCAAGGATGACAACTTCAGCATCATTATAGTTGACTTCCAAAGTGATGACATGGACGTGGAGCAGGCACTCAAGGACAGCACGGTGCCCAGGTAAATCCTGCCAGACGTTAATTACTATAATTGTGGTGAATGAGATAATGACCGAGGTATCAAATGAGATTTTTTTCCTCTTTATTTGCAGGGGTTTATAGGTAGATGCTATTATTTGTAGGCATCATTCATGTGATTAAAATGAATGAGCAAAGGGACTATTTGTGTGCTTTTGGCAGATATGAATATCTGAGACGTGAGGGGAATTTCGAGCGGTCGGCAGGCTTGCAAGTTGGAGTGGATTCTGTCAAGGTGAGAGTCATCAAGGAAGCCAGGCTTCCCAGGGGAATCTTTTTACTGAGTAAAATGAGCACTAATTTATGATGCTTAGTCTTCCTAATCCTTTTTTCTCTCAGTGTCTGGGGAACAGGGAAACTGTATAATTTATGGAAACAGGCCATGAAGCATCATATGTATTTCTAGTTTGGGTAACGCTTTACATTAACTGCACCTTCATGATGCCTTTATAATGCATTCGGAGAACATTCAGTGCCCCTTCTTAATGTATTTATAATACATTCATAGAACATTCATAAGCAGCATGTAAGTATACCTTAACATCCTAACAGACACTATATGGACCAAAGTATTGGGACACACCTCTTATTCATTAAATTCAGGTGTTTCATTCAGACCAGTTGCCAGAGGTGTATAAAATCAAGCACCTAGTCTTGCAGTCAAGTGTTCCAACATTTGTGAAAGAATGGGTCGCTCTGAGGAGCTCAATGAATTTAAGTGTGGTACTGTCATAGGATGCCTCTTATGCAATAAGTCAGTTTGTGAAATTTCTTCCCTGCTAGATATTTCGTAGTCAACTGTAAGTGATATTATGTGAAGTGGAAGCATCTAGAAACAACAGAAACTCAGCTACAAAGTGGTAGCACATGTAAAGTAACAGAGCAGTTTTTGGGAAGGCCCGTTTCTGTTCTAGCATGACTGCGCCCCAGCGCACAAAGCAAGATCCATAAAGACATGGTTGGGGGAGTTTGGTGTAGAAGAACTTGACTGGCCCACACAGAGACCTGACCTCAACCCCATCAAACACCTTTGGGATGAACTAGAATAGAGACTGCAAGCCAAGCCTTCACTTACAACATAAGTGCTTGACCTCACAAAAGCTCTTCTGGGTGAATGGGCAAAATTTCCCACAGACACACTCCAAAATTCTGTGGAAAGCCTTCTGAGAAGTGTGGCAGCTGTTATAGCTGTGAAGGGGCCACTAACTCCATATTGATGCCTTTGGATTTAGAATGGGATGTCATAAAAAGTTTGTGTAGGTGTAATGGTCAGGTGTCCCAGTATATTTGTCCATATAGTGTACTTTACCAGCTTTAATATACATTAATAACAAACATCATACAATTACAATGGGCTGGCCCCCTGTCCAGGGTTGTTCCCTGCCTCCTGCCCGTTGCTTCCAGGATAGGCTACGGACCCCCCGCGACCCAGTTGGATAAGCGGCTTGGAAAATGGATGGCTGGATGGATACAATTGCAATGTTCATTATTATCATATAATTTTTTGGTCCCTACAAGGATAACCTCAATTTTATAAAAATCTGTGATTGCAATTAGAAAACAAAAAATGCCAAAGTCTTGTATTTTGTTTGGTACTTATGTTTAAGGTTAGGGCTGGGTAGAGGTTAAGGATATTTGTGTAAGGATGTGTGTGTGTGTGTGTGTGTGTGTGTGTGTGTGTGTGTGTGTGTGTGTGTGTGTGTGTGTGTGTGTGTGTGTGTGTGGGTGTGTGTGTGTGTGTGTGTGTGTGTGTGTGTGTGTGTGTGTGTGTGTGTGTGTGTGTGTGTGTGTGTTTGTGTCCGTATGTGAAAATTACTTACAAGGTACAGAAAAAGCATAGTAGTCCAGTGGTTAGCACTATTGTGTCACACCTCTAATGATGGGGTTCCACTTCCATCCCTGGCTTTGGGGTGTGGAGTTCACAGGTTTTAAAACTAGCAGGTAGGATGAATTAGTGGCCCGTAGTGTGTGATTATGTCTATGCCTTATCATAAGTTGGCCTTCCATCCAGGGTGTTCCCCTGCCTTGCACCTACACTTCCTGGGATATGCTTGAGGCTTCCAGTGACTCTTTAAGTAGTCATGGAAAATAGATTAATAGAAACTTCCAAATTAAAATGTGATTCACTTTTTTGCTGATGTACTCTTTCCAACCTGACACATTCAATTGCAGCAAGTGAGGTGAGCTGAAACTCCATAATTCATGATCACAGCCTATGGATACATTCACCTCAAACAGTACCTATAATAAAAACTTAAAAGGTATCATTTGCAAATATTGAGTGTATACTCTGTGTTGTGTGCCTCTTTGTGCTTCTCAGGATAGTCACAGTATTGTCTTCTTGTGTGACCTGCACATCCACTTCCCCCTGAACATACTGGAGAGCATAAGGAAGCATTGCATCGAGGGCCTGCTGGCTTTTGCGCCCATCGTCATGAGACTGGCCTGTGGCAGCTCCCCCCAGGAGCCTGATGGTAATAAACTTAGAGACACACACTCCCTCATAGCATGGCCTCACGTGACAGGAATTGGCTGGGCACACAGTTGAGACTTAACAGAACAGCACTTAAGGACTCGCACACTCACACAGTTTCACAGGGATCCACGTTCTCACGGTCCTTCATGAAGCACCCTTTATGACTTGATTGTGATTCACTAGCCATCCACTCACACTGCTCTTTCTGCCTGCCACTGGCAGTTAATTATTCCAAAGCCAATGGCTCCAGTGTCTTTGAGAGCATTATCTCGACTGAGAACATTATCGGGTCCAGTGACTTTTGACAGGAAATTAATTGCTTGTGTTTTGTTCTGTTTTGTTTTTTTCCTTCTTTACTCAATGTGCCCCCTAGGGTACTGGGAAGTAAATGGCTTTGGCTTGTTCGGCATTTACAAGTCAGACTTTGACAAAATTGGGGGAATGAACACAGAAGAGTTTAAAGACAGGTGGGGAGGGGAGGATTGGGAGCTGCTTGACAGGTATGTCATCTTCAACGAACCAAAACCTGATTGAATTTGGGTCACTACAGTGCATGTGCTTCCATTTACTGACATGTGTTTTGTCACATGAGATTTCTTACAGCATATTCTGCAGCACTGAAATTCTGTCTATTGCATATATATCACTTACAAATTCACTTGATTAGACATCCATTCTGGACCAATCCAACAAGAGGTCTAAAACATCCAACATCCAGGTTACAATTCCAATTGCTTAGCACTACCACCTGCTACCCCAGTGCACCACCTGCTCTGCCCAGGGACAATAGATCCATTCATCTGTGCTCCAATGCCTCACAGGGTTCTGCAGAATGGCCTGGAAGTGGAACGTCTTAGACTGCGGAACTTCTTCCACTACTACCATTCCAAACGGGGGATGTGGAACACTGAGACACAGAAGAAGAGCCCCAAAGGCTAGCTTCCTGTGAAGCAACAAACAAAGGCTTCTCCATGAAAGAAGAAAATTTAGTTTTCTTTCTTGACACAGCCCATCTGAGAGGGCTTTTCTGGAGCCAGTAGGAGCTGGACAAGCTGTGTCTCCCCTGTGGCCTGAGTTCTACTCTCAGCTGCAGCACTTTCGCTGACAAACTCCAAGGAAACATGTTAGAGGCAAGACGTTTCACAAAGAATCTTATTATTATTATGATTTTATTATTCTTAATGTTGCTCCAAAACTAATAGCCTTATCAGAGTAATTCATTTTAGATTAAGCAATTGGATACATTTTTTCGCAAAATTCTTACTTTATTCATGGAAACACAGACAAGGAAATATAAATGTTTTGGTTGGAGGTTATTGTGGGGGTGTAACAGATATCGAGAAGTTTTTCATTGTTGTAAAATTTGTATTTATGATAAGAGGGTAATGGTGAGAGAAAAATACACAGTGTAGCTATTGGAATACACTGGTGTGTGTTAGCTGGTATATGTGCTTGTCAATGTTCTGTTTATGGGCTCCATGTGTCTACCAAGGCCTAGTACCTAACATGTCCATGGGAACCTCCACAAATTAGTGCTGTGCTGCAAGTTTACCCTAAATTAGTGGGTACAGGAGGTCACTAATTTTAGAGTCCTCCTTTGTTCATGTACTCTGAAGAGAAATACCAAACTATCACAAAAACCAGTACAGGAAACTACTGGCAAGGATTTTTTTAAGGAAATACAGACTTGAAACTGGTTGAACATTGGTGTTAAACTCAAATGAATCAATTTTACGATCATATTTATGCTTCACTCTCATATGTACAAATGTTTGCTTTGTGATTTAATATTTATTTTCTGAATTGTTTATCCCAAATCGAAATTGTGCAGCTACACCAAAACAGTGAAGCTGTCTGTTACCTTTTCAAGGAGAGATGCATTATCTTTGTTCAGCAAACGTGAGAAGGCCAATTCATGCTTTTGTTCCTTTGTTGGGCTGAGTTTACAGGGTGACAAACATGAAAAATAAATATCACAGCACAGGAATGTGTGCAATGGTTCTGAACCCTGAGGAGTTCAAAGAAGTTTGTTTAAAGGTACAATTTTGGAAGGGGAATTTATATGAGCTATACATGAGTGCAAAATATGTAAGCATTGAATTATGCTTACCTCAGCACTACCAAGGGATTCACGGACCAAAAGAATGATACAGTTAAACAATGAAAGGCTCGTTTGACCATATATCACTGAGAGTTGAAGGGCATGATCAAAAAGGGGAAAGTCCAGTTTTCAAGAGCCATGATATCTGGACATTTTTGAGTTACTTAAAGGTCAGGGGTTGATGGTTTATACAAGGAGATCCAGGTAAGCCTATAGTTTCTTCAGGTTGAAATGCTGATATGAGTTATGGAGAAAAGGAGCATGTCATGTGGCTGTTGACATGGAGTTTTCCATAGTATCTGGATATCTGTTGAGAAGGTGAGGGATCCTATGTCTAACTGTATGTTTCACTTGAAAGTATAATTGTTTGATACATATTGTAAATGTTATTTACTGTAACTTGGACTTAAATAGATACAAAAATGATCATGGTTTGGTATGAATATGTATATGGATTCGGTAGCTGTTCTGCGTGCTTAGTGAGACCCGTTACATCTGTACACGTATCTAAAAGTTAAATTACTGACTGAGATTGTCAAAACCATTGTCTTCCCCGAGTCAAAAAATTGAAACTTTTTAGCCTCTTTAAAATTGATTATAAAGGGAAAACAGGATTTGATGTACAGTACATTTCAAGGATAATTTCTGTGAAATTGTGTAGAACTTTATTAATGTACTGTATTTGGTTATTTTTTTTTCAGTTCTCTCTTTTTAAAATAAAACTGAAGTTAATCCTCAGATCAAATTTGTGTTTTTGAAAAGTCATAGCACACAGCTACTAAAGACGTATTGGTTAAAACTTTCACTCCAAACTAAAAATCTGAAAAGTGTTGATTTTATGTAGAATACAATGGTTTTATTCATAAAAATACAATAAAATACGCTACAACTATAATTAAAAAAAAAAAAAACTACAAATTTATAAATGTCTGGTTTGAAGATATGTTTTCTATGGGATATAGTCTATAAGTAGAATACAGTACTCTGCGTCATGTTTCGCTGACGTCTTTTTACACGGTAACTTCACGTACAGATCATTTTTCGTTCTCTCTCATTTCTATACAAACGCTGTCTTCGTTTTGCAACTGCATATCATGAAAATGATCGACACGTCAAACTTTCAATACAGTATTAGTCAAATGCATGACACTGAAGAAAATGAAAACAAGGAAACGGCTTATTGCGCCGCCCTATAACTTATCCTATTGGCTCCCTTTCAAAGGTTCCGTTTTCTGACTGGTTGTACGAAGTTTTGCGCAATCCTGCAAACCTTTCCACTCTGGGTAGGAGTTAAAAGGAGGTTGACCGCTCATTCTTATATAACGAAAGAATGTTGTAGAGATGTGATATTTCAAACGATACTGAACGTTTATTACTAAGGATTATTTTTGGATCCTGTCGGTTGAGAATCTAATTTCTAACGTATGGAAACTATTTAGTGGATGAAAGCGGACGTAAGAGTGAGAGCCAGGCTCTTAAGAATATTCACTATATTTTTAGGTACGGTGCGAGTTCTTTTAGAGGGGTAATAGCGATAAAATGTAATTGTCGTTCAGATAGTTTCTGTTGGATGATGTTTGCTGGTCACAACTATATATTATACCCGAAGGACGAAATATAAACCGAAAGGTTTATATTTGGACGTCTTAGGACACTTGACAAGAGAGCCGTAACTTGGGAGTCGGTCATGGCAGGGGGCAGTTTGAATATGAAGACACTGGAAGACCTGACTTTGGATTCCGGCTACGGGGCAGGGGACTCCTACAAGTCCCTGAGCCTCTCCTCCTCCTCCAAGTCCAACTCGCAGGCTTTGGCGAGCGCTCCGAAGCGAAGAAACTGGTGGTACAACTCGGGCTCCATGAACAGCAGGAACGGCAGCTGGGACACGGTCAACACCCCGTTGCCCGAAGACGCAGAAGACATTTTCTCCAAGTGTCCCCGCTTGCCGGACCTGGAGGAATTCCCCTGGACGGACGAAGAAGTGGGCAGGATCCTGAAGAAGGTGGCCGGCAACTGCTCGGCGTTCTCCGCGGAAACCGTGCGCAGGCTGTCCTCTCTCTTACGGAGGGCACTCATACGGATAGCGAGGGAAGCCCAGCGCCTCAGCGTTATACACTGTCGGTGCACACGCTTCGAAATGCACAGCGCTATCCGGCTGATACTCAGTTCGGAGTTGTCCAAAGCCTGCATCGCGGCCACCGTCAAAGCCATCTCCCTCTACAGCATGAGCGCCGACGACTGGCTGAGGAGGGGCAAGTCCGCCCGCTGCGGACTGCAATTCTCTGTGGGACGCTTCTATCGCTGGATGGTGGACACACGCATATCGGTGCGCATCCATGAGCACGGAGCCATATGCCTGGCTGCCTGCATGGAAAACCTGGTTGAAGAGGTGGCTGTGCGGGTGCTGATGGCCGAGCATCAAAAGAGCACGGACTGCGGGCTGCCCAGCATCTCGGTGACAGCCAAGGCGATGGAGGGCGTCGTGAGAAACGACCCTGAACTTTGGGGTGTCCTGCAAAACTACGAGCATCTCGTATGTGGGAAGAACGCCAACGGTAAGTGATCACGTAACAATAGATAACATGCTGTAGGTATGCGAAACTTTATTCCTGGTGGGTTTGTTTTTTGGCAGTACAATCAAAACATTCAGGTATATTTCTCATTATACTCATCATAAGGAGGCGATCGCTTACTGAAAATCCCGTCAAGGCGCACTCCCAGTTGTTAAAAACCGGGTTAACGGCTCTGTTTAATCCAAATGTTCAAAATTCGCCTCAGTGCTTGCTGCGATCGAGGTAGGCTTACAGGGTTGCATGATAATTAAGCTACATCGAAACCCGCAACAGTACCTGAAATGAATACGGTATTCGAAATTGAGTGTCAAATTATGTTGCAGTCTAATTTGGTAGATGATTCATTGGTCATTGAAATGTGCACAAATTAGATGTTTGCTGACTCTGTTTTGTCACCTAAAAGCTTGTCCTCTCTTGCCTCTAGTTTGGTCTCTATTGCCTCCTAAGCCACTACCAAACCCGTGTGTGTGCATTGTAATTAGGATATGTTTGGTGGTTTAACAACTTTTAATTCACACATAGCCAACAATGGCCATTTGTTCTTCTCTGAAGCCGAGTCTGCGATGTGAGATGTTTTCAAAGAGATATCTGAGAAAGTGAGTGGAAACGAAAACCTCCCATTATGTCTCGCCTCATTACCTGTGAGACGTCTTGTCACAGAATTGCGATGTCACCCACACATGACGGAAACTATACCAGGTAAAGATTAAAGGAGAAGTTTTCCTGTCTTGACAGTATATTCATAATTTAAATGGCTTATCGGGTTCTTTTATCCAAAGGTCCCGGTACACCGAACCTCCCCCTTCATTTACGCCCTATATAGATTTTTATTATAGAATTTCAGATTATCCTGGCAATCCCATGGTTATAAGTAGATGTTTTATTTATTTGTCAGTTTTTGGCAAGTGAGCCATATGGTTCAGAACGCAGTTTCATAACCGCAGTCACGTGAAAAGGCTGGATAATGACGTGCCAATAAGTCAGAGTGACTCTTGTGTCATCGCCAGGGATGTGCTGAACACCTCAGGGTTGGTCACGAGAGAGGACGACGGGGGGCTCCACGGCAGTCAGGTGCTTTGCGGTAGTTCTAGCTGGCCCATCGCCTCTACACGAAAGCGCTTAATTCTTTCCCATGCAGACCCCACACATCTGGAAGTCTTTAATGCAGAAATGACGTTCAGGTCTCCAGTAACACGCCTGCCACTCGCTTTCTTTTAAGGCTCAGCTTGACCGCTCGCGTTTGCTTGATGGATGGAGGTCGGCACGATCCCTGTTTGGTCTTGGTCTATGTATTCATGCGAGGCTGCAAGAAATATTAAAGAAGTTTAAATAACTTGAAAAAAGTCCTGGGCAAAAAGTGCCGCGCCCCAAACCATCTTGAGATTTTCCTCTTTTAAAAGGTCCGGCGACGCCTCCGCGGAGAAGCAGCGGAACAGGCGAGAGCAGTTCACCAGAAAGCTGACCGTTATATTGCTGGTGAAAATGTACTTGTTTTGTGGCGATGGGTTTAAAAGCTATCCCACATTCTGCCTCCTTGAAATATAGGGCAGGTGTGAGCGTGGAGCGATTTCCAGAGTTCAGTCTATTTATAAAAATATCTGGCTTTCGCAGCATTTGCAGTGGGAAAGTTCGTGGGAAAGGGAATATCATATTTGGTGGCGTTGTGGTTACGCAGATGGAAAAACCCTACTCTGAAAATAAACTTATGGTTCCCCTAAACTGGCTCACAGTCATTTTCATACCAGGGGTTTGCCGTACACAATGATGAGATAAACATATTGAAATCACGGTACCACTCTCACTTGAAATGCTATTCTAGTGTATGCAAGCAGGTGTACACATTCTTCGATTTATTTTTTTCTTGACATGTAGCTACAGTACCGATATCTTCTGATTAAAGTTTCGTTTTGTCTGAAGTTCGTGGTTTCTTCACTATATTTAAACTCCGCAAGGCAAGTTTAAAAAATGACATGGGCACTTACCTTTTGTAAAAACCACTAAATATTTCAGACTTTGGAAGTATACCTGGCAGGAGGACAAGTCTCCATGGTTTACACGAGTGTATCATTATCTATATACATTTAATCAAGTACGGCTAGTCCCGAAACAAAAGAACGTCCTAATAATGTTATTAGTCCTCATTTTTAAAATTCATCTAAGATTCTGCTATTAAAGTTAAGATAATGTCATGTTCCATATCATTACATTGGTTTGACAGTATAAATTCGTCTTGAAGAGTTACCATTTTTGAACAATTGATGGCGATTCGGAATCCATAAACCTAGTTAGCTCTGCAACATGAGAGCTTGCTATAATAATGGGTGGAGAAAAATAAAACGAGTATTCGTAAAAAAGAAATACTTAATATATAAAATGCGCAGACTTACATATTGTTTACTTTCGGTTTGATACGTTACATATTTTGTTTAAGAACACGGAGGATTTTTAAAAACACAATGTTTTGTTAAAATTCAGAATAATGAAAAGGTTGGGAACTCCCTATCCTAGGGACCCTACTGTATGTTTAGTTTGTCGGGAGTTTAATATAATCCAAGAATAGTATGAGGATTTATGTATTGGACTGTATTGGTCTGTTGTCTAATTTTTATGTATTGGTCTGTTGTATTTATTATCACGATGTGGTTTAAAGAGGTGTTTGCTCTTTCATATACTTGAATCGGCTTTTGAAATCAAAGGTGGCAGACACTAAAATTGCGCATCTCTAACTCCTACTGTTTCTCTGGAAAAGTGGGAGGGGGAATTCAGGTCTCCGTTCGCTAGCACTGTATGAGAAAATCCTGAGTAGGTCAGAAGCTCTTCAAAGATCCCCCTTCACGCCCCTATTTTTTGCAGTGTTACACATCATCTCTGTTTAATGGCATGATGGACTGTTTTGTGTCATTTACCCCATTCACAGATAGGCAAATGTTTCACATAGCTGAACTCATATTTTGGAGTATAATATGTAATTCTGAAAAACAGAGCTGTTGCAACTTTGAAAACATGCATAATCTTGTAGTCTTATACTCTCCTGAGGAGTATTTTAGCAACTGTTTAGCATCTTAAGGTAGCATAATAGACCTCTGTGTTAAATGGAATTTGTGATGACTGTAAAATGGCTGCATTTTTTGAAATACTCTGGAATGTAAGGTTTGGTTGACTTTTCACAAGGTTTACCGTATGCCATAACCTTCTTGGTTTTGAATTGATGGGAATTGCACATGGTTTTATTGAAAAATAAGGGACAAGCAAATACCCCACTCAGTGCTTCATCTGCTGGTAAGGGATGTTTCTTCAGGAAAAGTATGTGAGAAAGTAAATGGAACCCCAAAAATTCATAATTTTTCTGTCTGAATTACACAGCCATGTATGAACCTGTGAAGTAGTTAGAATATAAAAGGACTCTGTATTTAAAAGGTTTAAGTATCAAGGAGGGTGTTTGTCATACCATCTATATACAATCCACAGTGTACAGTGGTTTGAAATAACGTTCCCCAGGACCGTGGTGCAGTATACATACATAATGCACAGAGACCATAAATAAGACAAGTGCAACACATGAAGGAGAGGGGAAAAGGAGAATAATAGGTAACAAATAAAAATAGAGAATACACAAACACTGACACACAGGGGAGCTAGGGGTACCCTCACTATTCAACAGATATGGTGGTTACTGTAGAAACAATAAATACAATAGATGTAGGAAAAGGTGCAGTGCTGGGCAGTGTCCAGTGCGTAAAGTGGCCAGTGCTCATAGTAAGCCCGGATTATAAAGGGGCAGGTAAAAAGTTCACAGCTTTGGGGAAGAAGCTGTTGCCCAACCTAGCAGTGGAGCTTGGATGCTCCTGCAATTTCTGTCAGATGGGAGGAGGACAGAGAGAGTGTGAAGGAAGGGAGGGGTCCACAATGCTGGCCTCGTGTCACTCAACTCGGAGGCAAGACATCGCTGGATGTTTTTACTGGGCTGCCTCTGGTTGGTCTGGCTGTCGGGGTCGGTACAGTCTTTAGCTTCTGACCCTGTGCCCAGCAAGGCCAATCAGTTTTCAGAAGTTAGCGTCTTCCCAGACTCAAGTTTTGAGTTGAACCAAAATAACAAAATAAGTTTCTCCCAGAAAGTTTGGAAAAATCTCATTAAAAGGCTGGATTTACAGCCACCACCATTCCCAGTGTGGGAATAGGCATGGAAGCGATGTTTGTGTGGGACATTTTAATGTATTATGTCCTGTTCTGCATCTTACAATGAAGCTGTTCACAGAGGCTTTAAGATGCTGAAGTATCAATAAAACATCCATGTGGGTGATGACCCTAAATTTAAAGATTTAATTTAAAAAGTGGCAAAATACGCATTTTTCACTGGCATGTGCTGTAAGAAAAGGTGAAGGTTGTCTAGTTCACTGACCTGGTGTTGACATCTGACCCCAAAGTGGTCTTAGGAGGGGTGGCTTGCTGATTGTGGTGTGTGTGTGTGTGGATCATGTATATATTATATTGTATGGACCAAATGTCCCCACAATGTGCTAAGTATGATTTTTTTTTTTTACTTTGTGGGAACCACCTTTTTGGTCTCCACACGGGGAAACTCAATTTTACAAAAATCTATAGCTGCAATGAAGACCTAATGAAGACCCTTTAGTGACAGCTTGCTAACGGCTGTCTCCTGATGTTTAATGCTCCTCACTGCCTTCCCAGAAGGACTGTTGTGCTGAAGTTGTGCCTGTTGCGAAAAGCTTGGTCTTGTAGACAGAGGTTTTTATTTACACCGCAGAGAAAGAGAGATACCACACATTTCCAAGAGCTTTCTATGTGTTTTATAGTAGCGAGTAAGAAAATATTTGTGTTTTTTTTTTTTTTGTTTTTTAATGCATCTGGGTTGACAAGCTGCCTTTTTTGTAACCCATTTATTCAGATGAGTGTTTTACGTAAGCAAGTCACATTAACTATTTTGCTCAAGGAAACTACAACACCCCATTGCCCAACCTATATGCTGTCACCCAAATCGATTTCAACAGCACTGTACTGGGAATTTTTCAGCAGGATTCAGAAACCGCTCCCAGAAAACATTGCAAGATAATTTATTAAGAAAACATCATGCATGTTTATAGATGGCATGTCAGACATGCGGCAGTTGGCCAGTGGCATCCAGTTGGTTTTTCCTGGTTGCTTGATGTGCTGTGTTTTGTGTGTGGTGTGTTTTTGAACTGGCATTATGTGCCACCCAGATAAAAATACCATTTCCTAATGTGTTTACAGACAGTGTCCATTGCCTGCTCAGAATGAAGTGATTGTCAGAAGGCACAGGCAAGCAGGGGCGGCTGACAGGAGGCTAGCAAGCTCACCTCTGTTCCCAAATACATCTCTGTAAATGTTTGTCTTGCCTGTGTAGCAGTGGAGCTGCTTTGAGCCTTCCTTTATATAGACTGGGAGAGGCCCTGTGTGCTCCAGTGAATACTAGAGCGTTTGCTCTCATGAACAGGCCTTTTCTATATACCTAACTATGCCTGAACTGACGGCCTCTGAGACCATCTGCGTTTCAGTGTCAGGCAGGGGTTGAAGACGAGGTCATGGTGCGTTACGGCGTCTGTCACTGCCGTGGCTTCTGTGTCATTTAAGAAGGCTACATTTCCACGAGTGGTGAGGTTGATTTGCAGAGGAGAGAGCAAGTGGGGATCGTTTACATGGTAAGTACCTAGATGGAACTGACCTTGACAGCTACGTGTCGTAACTTGCATAAACTGCAGTGTGACTCAGGTTACTTCCGTATGCAACAGTAATAACTGACTTTTGTTTTATTGGCTGTTTCACAGCAAGGTGCCTCGTCCGTGCGTGTATACGTGTGTGTGTGCGTGTGCGTGTGTGGGGATTATGTTTACATTACACTGTGGGGATCAAATGACCACCACAATGTGATAAGAACCTGATATTTTGACATTGTGGGGACTATTTTTCAGGTCCCCATAAAGGTCTGTGAATGCAATCATAAAACTTTGTTTGGTTACTTATAGTTAAGGGCTGGCTAGGGGTTAAGGTTGTCATATTGGGATTGGAGTTTTCTCCATAGAAATGAATGGAGAGTCCCCACAAAGATAGAATTACAAAGTTTGTGTGTGTGTGTGTGTGTGTAAGTGTGAGAGAGAGAGAGACAGAAGGAGAGAGAGAGAGAGAGAGAGAGAGAGAGAGAGAATATCCTTGGTACCCTTATAATTTTTGGATTTAAGTTAACTGGTAATTGCTGATGATAGTGTGACACTGTATTCTATGACACGTCTGGTGTTTTTGCATAAAAGATCTACAATGTTGAGTAAAGGTGACCAGCTACTGAGCACAGACTAGAAGTGAATTGGCTCCCATCTGATCTGGTGTTAAACTGGCAGGGTTTAAGTGAATCTAAATTTAATTTGCTGCTGAACTGCGAGGGAATTCCCAGTGGCAAAGCATTTTAACTTCCTCTTGCTGTTTACCACCTAGGGTATTGTTACCCGTCATATAGCATTTAAGCTATTTTTATACCATTATGATTGTCATTACATTCGTAAGAAGTCCTTGGGGTGACTGCTGGGGCGTGTCCATCCATCTGGCTGCCTATCCTGGTCAGGGGCACTGACCGTGAGCATGGACCTTATTCCAGGAAAACGAAGTGCACAAGGCAGGACTGCACCCTGGATGGGATGCCAATCCACCCCAGGTCGTGCACGCCCACAAATATTCAGAAAGTCTCTTCTATACACTTTAAAAATGATTTTATAATGCTATATAAATTGTTCCATGCAATACTTAAAGCCGGAGACCCTCCAACTCCACAGGGACTGTGCACATTCCCAAAAGCTCTGTGGGTTTCTCCATTGGCCTCTGTTTACTTTTCAGATTTCAACCACATACTGCATTTCTCCATTATCTTTTTAATCTTTGAAGCTGGAAGAGCAGGTATTTGTCTCTCTGCAGATGTGTTTAGAAGTTAAGTGTTTCTTAATAAACTAATCCTCTAGCTCTATAGGGAGTTTGCTGCTATGGCAACACTCAGTTGGCATGAAAAATCACTGAAATTGCATGATAAGCACAAAAAATTTATTCGGAATTTATTCAGTATTCTGGATTTTCAGGTAATTGAGCCTGGCCCTCATCGTTGCAGGACAACTAGTGCTTAATAGATTTAGGTTATCGCTAATTTATTAAATTTAATACCCAGTAATGATATGTTATTGGGGTAATTCAAACTATCCTCGAAACTGCTAAAAGGTAGAATGTAGCCTTCATAATTCCTGGCACTATGCTAGACCTGACAAAGGTTAATTGAGATGTGCACGAGCACAGTTTCATTCAGTGTCATTTTAATATGCAAGTTTTTCCTCCCAGTATCACTGAAACCTGACATCATAGACCAGGATTGTCCCATCCACATGTAAATATTTCTAGGTGTGTTTTTAAAAAACTAATCATTAGCTAGGTCAGTTTCTGAGTGTGAAACTGAAAATCCAGTTTTGGCTGATATGCAGTATTTTCTGTTTCCAGAGCCAGCCTTGGGCTGGTGCTCCAGGGTCAGGTATGGCAGGGACGTGTTCTGTTTGCAAACCGTCAGGTTGCAGTTCTGCTCTTGGTGAAGGACCCCATGTGAGACAGATGCATCCATCTGCTTTCCTGCAGGATTCCATGCACCTCCACTGATACAAAAACCAGAACATCCAATGTTACTTTTGCATGTATTAGCAAACAGATATACAGACTTTGTGAATGTCTCTGGAGATGAGATAAGGTCTGCAGAGGTAATTATTCCTGATTCTAAAAACACTACTGACTGTAATAAGGTTCAGATCCACCAGTATGAGCCAGATGGCAAGACACACCCTTAAGCTGCTGATTAAGCCTGTAATTGTGTACCACTTGCTCCCTCCCCACCCCCCCAATCACATGAAAATAAGATATTGTTGGGATTTTGCTTCTCAGCCTTAAAGTAAAGCTATCAAAAAAACAAACACAAAAAAAAAGAAATTTACAAAAAAGCATAAGCATTTTTTAAACAACACATCAGTCCTTCGGTGTTTCTTAAACCGGTTCTTGGGGACCCCCAGGCAGTCAGTGTCTTTGCTCCCTCCCAACTCCCAGCAAAAACATGGACTGTCTGGGGGTCCCCACGGACTGGATTGGAAAACACTGCCATGGAACTAGATATCAAGGCACCCTGTACAGTTTGGACCCAAGGCTTGGAGATGCCTTAAAAGTGCTGGCAGAGAGTGAGCAGCCAGTGGACACGGAGTGGACTTCGTGTTTATTTAGGAACTGGCGTAACGACCAGCTGCCAGCCATAGTCGAACATCTGGTCTGCCATGCCGTTTGGTCCAAGGACGAAGAGGCAGGGAAAAGCAGTTCATCATCAAAGGTCCTGCAGTTTGCCCCAGAGCCGTGTGTTATAGTAATATTCTCACAAGACTTCTGCGGCGTTGGCCGGGCGTGCGGTGAAGTCGGAATGCTCTGTGTTTGCAAAATGGCTAGCACACATGACCTTTGGTTTCAGCTGTTTTAATGAAGGTCTATTTCAGTTAAATTACTCATCTTAGTGCACCTTGTATGGACATGGGTTCAGTAGTCTGTATGTACAGTATTTAATAAAATGTTTATTTTTATACTTATACTCGTAGCAAAATGGATGGATGGATGGACATTTCTTCTATACTTAATTCTGGATTTTTGTTTCCTAGGCAGGTTATTCCACTAAAAGAAAATGAGGAACTATCGTGTCAATAAATCCAAATTTTGGCCAATTCCCAAGAAATGCGTCACTGTTGATTTCCATGTGTGATATTAACTTCTTTATTTTTAACCTAGATAAGTAAGGGCCTACAAAGAGCTGTACTGAGAAAATCAAGTTGCATATCTGAAGTCTAACCCTACAGAGAAACGTACTGTTGAATGGAAACTGACAGGAACGTAGAGCTCTGCAAAAGGAAGTTTCCACACGCTCAGTCGAGGCAGCATGTATTTATTTAAGTGTCACGGCTGCCATTTGCTTCAGGGTGTGTAATATATACTCCTGTATTTGCACAAAGTCTAGGGCTGTCTGCCCCAGACACTGGCAAGACATCAAATAAATGATGATAAAATTAAAAAATTAACACTTTTTTTTAAATAGATGGAGGCTCTTTGAATGCAGTTTTTGTGGGTGAAGCTATAATACAGTAATTAAGGCATATAGAGGTCAAAGGAATATTTGTCATTCTTGAACCAAGAATAGAAATGGAGAGATTATGCATCTGTGTCTTATCTGAATAATGTACAGTAGCAGACCTCAGTTAGTCTGCTGGCCTCAGTGAGACTGGCCTCAGGTCTGGGTTTGTGAGCTGCCAGTATGGGAACAGCTGTGCTGGAGAATGCGAGAGAGATTCAGGACATGCGGGTGCTCCTCCAACTGAGGCGAGGTCGGGGGGGGGGGGGGGGGGGGTGGGGGGGGGTTTAGGGTGCAGGCGATCAGACATTCATTTGGGTAAATGCTTCCCTTCTGCATCGCCCAGTGGTATCCCTTTTTACTGAGAGCTTGTAAATTAGGGGAGAAATGTGTCTGGTTTCCAAAAGTACAAGTTTAAATGACTCATAATCAACTTTAGATCCATGTTGTATAGAAAGGACCAGCAGCACTGGCATAAACCGCATCAAGTATGAGGAAATGTCTTGTGAGTTTGCGTAGTATCGACCGTACAAGAGACAACATGTCCTTTTATTTCACCGGAACATAGCTGACAAATATAGGAGGGAATTTCATTCTTATAATTAGCCCATGAGCAGTTTAATTGCGAACTTGTTGCGTTTCCTCAAATTTCTGTTGGATGAGCTTGTGATTCCGGTGTTCTGAAGTATCTGCTCCATATTATTTCTGCAAGAGATGTGTCATCTTCACATTTAATTTATTCACAGTACATACTTGTGTTAAGGACAGAAGTGGGTTATGAGCCAATCAGGAACACTGAAATGTAGATGTTTCATACTTCTGAGGGAATATTTCCCTCATTATCATTAGTTGACTCTCGCTTTCAGAATTATACTGCATATAGTGATGCAGCAAATTTGATTGTGATTTAAAGCAAAGTCAAATGCAAGGGAGTGTTTCAGCAGTGATGGGGACGTGATTGTGTGTGCGTGCGTGCGTGCGTGCGTGGGTTTGCATAGATCACATTTGAGGACCAAATTGTCCCCAAAGTGTGTGTGTGTGTGTGTGTGTGCGCAACAGGAAATGAGGGCTCACTTGGCACTCATTGCTGAGAGCATAAAATTATGTAAATGTTTATAGGTCAGGTTTAACAAAGCCAGTTTAGTTCCAGTTGAAAATTTTTTTTAGCCATCATCAATCTCATGTTATGAAGTAAAAATATATAGGAGTATAAAATCCTATGGCAGGGGCTGCTTATGTCACTGTGGGGGGAGTGGGAGGTTAGAGTGGGGTTTTCCATTACTGCCGGCATTAAACTCGGGAAGGCCGAAATCCTGCCTCAAACCCCACGAAGAACAGCCGCCAATGTGCTTTTAATCACTGCAGTATGTTTTCTACAGTGTCCCACAGCACAGTGCAGGGAGACGGTGTGGGGCGGCACCCTCCTTCAAAGGAGCATCCGTCAATTAGACAGAAGCCAGTTTCTTTTTTTCTTGGTTTTGTATTTCCACCAAACATCTTTAAATTACTTTTCCTAAATAACATGCACGTTTCGTGTTAAGGTAATCAATGACTTACGGAAAAATCCACAGCACTCGTTTTGAGAGATGTAGCTGAGGGAAGCCATAGACCCACACACACACATACACACGTGTGTACCCTAGATAGCAGCCGCTCAGCTCCAGTCACTTGATTTATTTACAGTAGTCACTGCTGTGCTGCTTCTGGCCACTCATGAAGTACACATGGTGACAGAAATACGGGGCGAACTCCTTGTTTACTATTTGGCCTTCCTACAGAGCTAACATGTTGATAAGCATGGCAGGATGCTGATGTTAAAATTGAAGGGTTTTATAAGAACATGGGTTGGAATTTATAGGATGAAATTGCTGTCTGTGGGTTGATGAGGGAAGCAGGAGCCGTGACCTGAGCCTTTGGGCGACCTCAGGCTGCCTTCATTTACTTTGCATTTGTACATTTCTGTGAAGACTGAAACCTGATCTTTTTGCTTTTTCCGACGTTTTATTTCGCCTGTAAAACGCAAGATGCGTATGTTGACGCTTGAGACTTTAAACCTTCAAATTAAATATTGGTGTTGCATTTTGAAGTTCAGCTCCTTGCTCTACTTAACGAAATCATTAATTCAGAACCTACATTGAATATCTGAAGTGAAACTGAACAGTTTCCCGTAAACAGGGAAGCAGTTTTCAGTAAGATGGAATCCCCCCGTAGAAGCAGTTGCTGTTTCTGGATTGGGCAGTTACTTCATTTTGAGCTCATCTTAATGTGTCCCCTGGTTCATTCTGAAACCATATAGGATACTGTGGCCCTGCTTTTCCCTGGGGGATATTTAGGGTATTCCAGCTCCTGTAGCTCCTGGCCTTTCCCTGATTGTGAGAATGGGCACTTGAGCTGTGATACTGCTCATTTGCTGAATTCTGCAAATGCTTCCAAACTGCTTTTGGACTGAACCAGAGCAGATGCGGAGATAAATCAAGCTTGCATTTTTATATAGGATTCTTAAAAAAATCCCTCTTGATGAGCTGAAGCGTGTGCCAGATCTCTTAGACTTAGCCAGTGTGTAATCAGGACCAGATGCTGCCTGGGTGTGTGTGTGTGTAAAGGGAGCGGCTGGGGAGGGGCTTTTGTCAATGCTGCTGTTATGCAGGCCTGATGAATTCCCTGGCGCTGGGATTCTGCTTGGCCATCTTTTGGGGGTTCAAGTCCCCTGCCCGGCAAAGAGCACAACAGCAAATTGATTTAACATTCAAAAAGTACTTATAAAACTTCATGGTTGAATTGGTGTTAAAATAATAAAAGTAAAAGAATGTATAGGCATGCAAAATAGTTGATGCTATTGTCTTACGTGGGTGGATCGGTTTGAGTCATAACTGTCCCAGTTTTCGCATTCCTATGAAGGCCTGCCTGACTGGTAATGAGATCATTAACGGTGACGGTTCCTCCCTATCTCCCCTTAGGTGTGCTGTCACTCCCTGCCCACTTTAGCCCGTACGCAGAGGCGCAGCTCGCTGGCCCTGAGGGCCAGGAGGATGCCCGCGCCCATCTGGAGGTGCACACCCTGGAACAGGCCCTGCTCGCCACATGTGTGGGCAGCATCTCCGAGCTCAGTGAGTAGGCCCCTCCATGGTCTCCCATGGTCCTGATAACCCTTGTATCAGTCTTGCTGTTCTGAGACTGGATAGGTGGTCAGTATTTGCTGAAGGGCCCCCTAGATATAGGCTTAGAGGCCTTCAGCCTGAAACAAGCCTCCCTTTTACCTGTGTCTCCCCCAGCATTAATTCCACCCCACCCACACTCAAATCTGCACTTTAAACCTTTCTGGCCAGCAACTGAACATGTAGTAATTGCTGCTAACTAGAAGTTCATCGTCCCACATTATATTCCACCCCCTGCCTGGTCTTTTTAGCCTCTCTTTCCTGTTATCTTGCATCCTGTCAATGGCTGCTCTCACTCACAGGTTTGGTTTCTCTCTCTGACTTGATCCAATTTGTTGTGGGGTGCTGAAGTCTTCTGATTGCCTCTGGCCTTCCTATCTGATTAAAATCATATTAAGAACCTCAATCTTCAGCTAGATGTGTACTACGAAAATAAATGCTTGTGTTGATGATATAATTTCACAAACATTTTTGTAAAAATGTTCATGGAGAAGTCTGTAAGTAAATACCATTGAGAAAATGCAGAAGCAGCACAGATTCATGTGTCTATCTAGCCCAGGGGTTCTCAAATGGTTTAGCCCACAGTATTCCTTGGTCAGTAATTAATGACCCAAACTCACAGTAGACTGGGGAGGTTGTTCATTGGTGAGGTCGGTGACTAAAAGTTGGTGGGCTTCTTTTACTCGCACGCACTCTGTGATCTGCTGTAAATTGTCTCATGACCCTCTTTTGGGTCGCAACCCATTAGTTGAGAGAAACTGGCCTATCTGATGGTTGTTTGGCTCAATCCTGGAAAGAAAATTATTTTTAGTTTAGATTTCTGTATTCCATCCCCATGGTAGGTAACGCTTCCCATCCTCCATACCCCATAACTGTGACGGGTGAGCCCCGCGGCCCCTTTAGGCTGCTGTCCTGACCTGCTCCGCATGTACCATGTTCCCCTCAGGTGACCTGGTGTCTCGAGCCATGCACCACATGCAACGCCTGAGCCCTGGCGGCTCCAGCTTCGGCCCAGGCTGCCACACCCAGCAGCAGCCGGTCTCTTGGTCTCCAGATGCCCTGCACACCCTCTACTACTTTCTGCGCTGCCCACAGATGGAGTCCATGGAGAATCCCAACCTGGAGCCTCCCCGAATGGTCCTGAACAGGGAGAGGTACCTACCGCGAGGCCCCCTGTTCCACATGTGGCACCTCCATACATTGCTTCCACTGCTATACCGGCCTAGAGTGCTAATTACTGATCCCCCGATCTTAGCAACCCATGGTATCATGTTTATTTTAGTCAGTTCTGTGATCAGGTGGCTTGATTACGCCTCGTGATAGAAATGAGGAAGGCAGTTGATGTACTAAGACACTCCCCCTGTAAGATACAGGTTTTGAATAGATATGTGTTGTCCTTGACTGCTGAGGTTCCCATCATGGTACGTAACAGAAAACCCAAAATGGAAATTTTTCTCTGTTGAGCCCCCCCCCCCCCCAATCTCCTTGTATTCTTAGATTTTTAAGTCATTATATTTCTGAGCTCATTGGGCTTCACGTGGGGGTGGTTTTCTGATAACGGAATTCCCAGAGCTGACCACCGCGGGCCTTGTGAGGTCACTGCATGTCATTAGGAGCAGCCAGTGAATGTTTGTCTCATGACTGTAACCTCACTGAAGTAAAGCAGGAACTGAAGCCTTTTGTTAATGTTGGGTCATTTTCTGGGAAGTGATGACTGATTGGTTGGGAAAAGCAAAAATGCGTAGGTGGGGCCGAATAACAGTATTGTTTTGTAGATATAGTTTCATTTAGTCATGTAATGGTTTCATTTTTTTTTTAATTATAATTAAATATTGGACATGAAACTGTAAGCAAATTTTAATTACTTTTTCAAATCCCATAGCATAATAGCAACTGATGGGTAACTCATTTTGTCCTGTGGGGAAAATACACATAATGAAAGTCACAGGTTATTTGTTCATGAATAGTCATATTTCATTTCTAAGCAACAGAAGGGCCGTATGCAACATGTGAAATATGTTGATCTGGAGGGAAAAAATGTTGGGGCAGGTGGTAGTCTTGTAAATGGCTGTAATTATGAATGCTAAGCCCTCTTATATAATCATAATCCCAGTGTATACCTTCCACAACACCTCCAAAACTTTGTTGAAAGAATGCATGTCTATACACTGAAGTGTTGCCAAAGACTAACAATAGAACTTGCATTCTCAGCCAACTTTATAATCCTCACCTTTGACACAATAGGAGCATTTAGTTTAAAACCGTTTGTATGAAGGTATCTGAGTGGCTGTACGTCCTTCATAGCTGTTGTTTGGTTCAACACGGTGATACCTCCAACTTTGCCTGGAACGGGCCATCACGTCATAAACTTTTGCTGTCTTGGCATTTGCCGGTAAGCGACTGCCAAGCAGAGCGCAGGGCTCTGTGTTACGAGGCAGTACATGGAAATGGGACCTGATCCACCCTGGAGAGTGCTGGTTTCTCTGGGCCGTGAGAGGACAGGGTCAGCCCAATGCAGCTGCCAAACTGAACTTGTGTGGTCTGTAAGATGGACTGCTTCTGTTTCCTCGAGGATAACAGATACATCATATCACTGCAGGGTGCTATTTCAAGCTTGTTCCTCTTATACTTTTGTTTTGAAGTGTGCCCTTCAATGTTTCCCCCCTGGTGGCTTGTAGCTATAACTGACACGGACAGGAGACATTCCAAGCTCAGTCCCCCCCCCCCCCCCCCCCCCCCCCATCCCCAGCCGGTGAACTAATATGATCCCGCGGCCCAATTCCCCACTTGGCTGCAGTCAAAGACACTTTATTAAGTGCAGAGTGATGTGGTGGGAGCTGGAGGTGTCATCGTTATGGCCTGATGGGCAGCCCCATAATGCTGCGTAGTGATATCAAAAACATGTCTCCAAAACATCTCGACACATGGGCCTCTTAACTTGCTTAGACGAAACTCTTTTGTTTTGGTAAAAGTAGACTTGCAGATTTACAGTAATTAGGAAATTTTACTAAATGCACCCACCACCCCCAACCTTGTCATTAGGCCCTTCTTGCTGCTCCCCCCCCTGATGGAGTGGATGCGAGTGGCCATCGTTCACACAGAACACCGCCGCAGCCAATTGGTGGACAGTGATGATGTGCGGCAGGCGGCCCGGCTGCTCCTCCCGGGCCTGGACTGTGAGCCAAGACAGCTGAAGTAAGGCAATGTTCTCCTATAGGGAGAGCCTGATCCCCACTATGGCCAGCCCTGCCGGAAGGCTTTGGCTCTAAACCCAGCGCTCACTCCCTCGCAGGCCGGACTGCTGCATCACCTCCTTCAGGCGTCTGGACGCCAAAGCCGCCACGGAGAAATTCCAGCTGGATCTTGGCTTCCGCATGCTGGCCAGCGGCCGCACGGATCTCATTAGCCAGGCCATCAAGCTGCTGGGGCGCGAGGGGGTTGACGCTATGGATGACCAGGTATGAGCTCTGCTTGGAGCAGAAGATGTGTATTTCAAGCCCCGAGAGTGTGGATGTAGTCCTGCACTTTGCTGACCCAGAATTCTGCACTGACTATTCCTTGTTGACCCACAGGGCATGACTCCCTTGATGTATGCCTGCTTAACGGGGGACGAGGCCTTGGTTCAGATGCTTATTGACGCAGGAGCAAACGTAGACTTGGCGGTAAATGATCATCTTCCATATTTCCTCTGATGGGTGTCTTTTGGTATTGGCATGCCTTGGTTCTGGTCCTTTTGGCTGAAAGTTGTCTTCAGGAGATCCTGTTAGTTGACTTTCATCACAGTGAAGAACAAAGGAATTGAACTGAATCAGGTCTATTGACTCATTTCTCTTTGTCTTTTTTAGGATGACTAACTTCTTAAGGTGCTTGAAATGGCTGTTTGTTTCTGCCATGGCATCATCATCCTTATTTTTCCATACTTAGGTTCCTGGTTGCTCTCCAGAGCACCCATCAGTACACCCTGACTGCCGGCACTGGACAGCTGTGACGTTTGCGGTTCTGCACGGTCACATCTCTGTGGCGCAGGTAAGATGTATGAAGACACTAGAGTCATGATGCGTCCTGCTGATGACGTACCATTGAGGAGTTTTGTGCTGTGACCGATAGCGAATTAATCAGACCCCGCCCCCATTAGGGTTATACCACCCACAGTAATCTTATTTTTGTGGATTCTGAGGCCTTAGATCTCTCATCGCTAGTCTTTGTTGCAGTGTCCTTCATAGAGTGCATGTCAGCAGCCTTTGAAGGGCCTGTTGAACTGTATCAGTTTTAAGGCAGGATAATTCATTGACTGAGTCTGCCTTCTTTGTCCAGCTCCTGTTGGATGCTGGGGCTCACGTGGAGGGAACGCCGTTCCGGAACGGGCCGGAAAGCTCGGCGGAGACTCCCCTGCAGCTCGCCTCCGCGGCAGGTGGGTCCATCGCTCCCTTCCGGAATGCTCCTTGGGGGGGGGGGGGGGGGGGGGTT
>JAODLC010000007.1:25447685-25462885 GCA_026781145.1 Hippopotamyrus pictus
GACTCAATGATGTTCCTATCTAGAAAAGGGGGGCCCTGCAGAGAAAGTTTGGGAACCACTGTACTAGGGCAATGGAACAGTGGGAATGACTCTGCATGTCCCCATAGATGAATTCTCTGTCATGTGCCCAAAGGCGGGAGGTGAACATTAATATCCTCAGAAGTGAGGGATTTGTCCAGCTCTAGCAGGATTGTTAGGAGCTAACCAGGTTGATGAATGACATGAGCGGACGAGGGAGGGGTCGCGGAACTTAGTGCTTAGTAACATGAGACGGCGTTGATGACAGTTGGGCGTGAGCACTGTCTGGCACCTATTACTTCCTGATATCAGTATCCATCCACCTTTGCCAAAAAAGCAGCTTAAATGTGCTGCTTGCTGCGCTATTGATGAGATGAAGGAGGCAGCTAAGTATGTTTAAAGAAGCTCGAGAACACCGCCCAAAATGTTTATGGATCAGCACCTTGAAATGTAAGACAGGTGTTTTAAACCACACCTAATACCTGCTCGCTCGTGTCTTTCCGGCTGCATTTGAAGTTGCACTGGCACTTACATTTTAACTTTCACAGTGATCTTTAAACTGTGGTAATTGTTCATTTAACTGTCCAGCAGAGGGCGATGGCTTTTATCAGGAAATTTGCCAGAAACACAAGCACATATATACTAGATCGGCAATGCTGACCCAACAATGACATGGCTGAAAACAAATGCTTTTTGCCTTTCTTTTCTTCTCTTCTTCCCTGTCAGCCCCAAATTTTTCTGGTAGCCCATTATATACTTTCCTGTTTACTAAAACTGACCTAATACTACTCATTTAATGGGACACACAAAAAAAAAAACTGATGATGTATCTTTAAGACAAAATAATCCCTACATTTATTTAGCAGTTATAAATACTGTCCCTACACCAACTACAGATAAATTATTTTTTTCAGTGCTTAAATATGCCTCTGTTATTAGGGATGCATCCATTATTATAATACCATAATAGTTTTTGTCTCTTTTAAGAAAGTCTACTTAGCTTGTACGTATAGATAGGAATTTTTTTTTCATTTTGGGATATTTACTGTAGCTGTTACATACATACATACACACACACACACGTGCCCCTGTAGTGCAACACTAAAGGGTCTGCCCCCTAGTGGTGAGGCTGATGGCAGTGCAGGTTGGCTGCGAGCACGAGAGGTTCATGATGTGTGCAGGAGAGCGGGAGACAGGGAAGCGTGGAGGTGCGGGTCGTCCCCTTCACCGTGGCCAGGGGGTGGGGGGAGGTGGCAATCTGCGGCGATGCCGTAGCGTGCTGTGTGGGCATGCATGTGCAGAATGCCTCGCAAGAAAGTGGAGAGGCTGGGGAAGGGGAGCGGGGCCGGGGGTGGCCTGTGTGACTCACCAGACAGTTGCTGAACCCCGGGTTGGTCATGTGTGCTTAATAACTGCGCCTGAATTGTCTCGACGACCCTCTTGAAACGCCGGCTGGGTCCTGCAGGTGGAAAACGAGTGGGGAAGCATTCAACGGATGCACATCCGGGAGAGGCATGATGGGTAAAGGCACGGCAATCCAGTCTGGGGCTGTTAGTCCCATTACCATGAGCAAGGTATCCACCCTGAACTTACTCAAAAAACTGGAGTCAAATAATGACAGTTAACAACATTTAATATTTATTAATGTGCTTTTCATCCATGAGCTATTAAGTCATTAATAGTTCATATTTACTGAAAAGTCACCCACCCCAAAATTTGCGTTCAGAAAAATAATCATTCTACCAGATTGTTTAATAAGAGGTTGCTTGATTTGGTAAACAGACAAAAAATAAATAAGTTTGCGGTGATGGAAGTGGGTAATAATCGGCAGACTGTCTGTGCTACAGTATTGGTTAGGGAGATTCAAAGACACAGCAGGCTCGTCAATACTGAAGAATATTTCTTTCCCCAGAGTCTAGTTCAATGCTACCCCGTAGAGCAGAGTCTTTACAGTAGGCAGCACATTAGGAAATGGCATAACAGGCTGAAGACAATGGAATAAATAGTTCAACATTTCTCTCTGTTGCTAGGAGCAGTGATGTCACAGGGGGGTTCTCTCAGTCCCCATGGTTACCTGAAAGCAGCGTGAAGGTGACTGAGTAGATGCCGTTCTCCTTCTGCGCAGCACTGTTCTCAGTGTAGGTGATGTCTACCTGGAACTTGACAGGCTTCTGGAACACTGCTGGCCCGGTCGTGGATTTGTACTCAGCCCGGAAACTCGTCTGTGAGATCACACTATGGCTGAGGCTGGGGATCTATGGAAACGGGGGGGGGGGGGGAGGGGGGGGGGGGGGGGGGGGGGGCTACAGCATCACTTACACAACTGCACAAATGGTGACAGGCAACAGGGGAACATGCCAAAATAACATTCTGACAAGATATTTATACAGTCAATGAAGCTTGTTACTGTGGCCTGGGATAATATTTTAAATGAATATACAACAGAAGATGACTGATTAATTTCTAGTTATACTGTAAAGTGCCAGAGTCATTTCCAGACAGGGAAGGTGTGGAGGCAGCTGGAATGAACAACAGCCAACTAGAGCAAGAAGCACTCCGCAGAGCTTCAGTATAACTGGTGGCAGCAAACTCATGACGCGACATGTTAAAGCTTCTGCTTCTCCCAGTACCACCAAAAACTGCTGCTCCTCCAAAAGCTGCAGACAGCTGAGGACAGCTTTACAACATGACGTAGCAGCAGCAAAATGGAAACCCTGCAAAAAAATACATTATAGAATTGCAAAAAGAAAAGAATAGATTTCAACAACTGCGCAGTCCAACTGAATCAAATGCTGGCATTGAAGCTGCTGACCAAATAGAGAGAGAGAAGAAAGGTTTATAGAAAGATCAGCAGAGCATCAAGTTCAGATGAGTGCTGGAGGCTGTGGAGTGTGAGCGCTGAAGATGCAGACGTAAAGCCTTACTGAAAGGAAGGCGTGCACAATGTCAGCTTTGATGGAACTCAAGGGCTTGTCCTTGATGACCACAAAGATCTGCTCCTCCTTTTCCAAGTTGATAAAGTTCCCAAACCACGATCTTTTGGCAAGTCTGTATAGGATACAAAAAAAGAGTCTTACAATCATCCCCATTTAGGACACATCATCAATAACAGAAAGGGAGAAGCCCACCTTTAGCCAGATACAACACAGCTGTGTCCATTGTGGGTTACATAAATGAATGAGACCCTCTTACACAAAACAGGCCCTGACAACTACTGACCAAAACCAGGAAAAGTTCTATTGTCAAATAAGGTTCTTTCTTATAGAAGTAGAACTGCTTTAAATCTATAATAAAATATCATGGCTATGAATGGTGACTGAAGTTCGTAGCCTGCTACTCTCAGAGAGAGAGTCGTAACGAAGATGAAAGGTTTCTTCCGCGCGGCCAAAAACATTCATCTGCCTGGATAAAATTCCGAAGTGCATAATAAATGGCCGCCTGAGCTGCAATTTCGTGACTTAGAATGAGATTTATAGGTGGGGAGAGTGAAGGCAGAAGCCTTAGGAAGCTGAGCAGACGGAGGAGGAAGATGGAATACGACTAGGAACCATAAAATCAGTGAAACAAAGGGAGATGTTTTTTTCTGTAACTGCCAAGAGGAACTAAGACATTGGCTGGGTAAGACAGAGCTACTGGCATTTGTCTTCAGTGGAGTTAACGAGTGGGGTCTGCACAGGGTTTCTTCATGGATTCGATCGAGTCACTCATTGCAAACGATGAAAAATGAAAGTGCGCTCCAGGCAGAGGGGGCATGCGACAGCACTTGTTGGCAGCACCAGACCCCACTGCGGGTGACGGCATGCTTGATTTTATGTTCGACCTTCAGGCCAGTACAGAAACGAAAGGAACGAACAACATAGACCTCGCTGCCCAAAGGCACGGAACCATGAAAGCTAAGTGTGATGTCAGAATGAGTGTACTGTATAAGTGTGGCTTAAGCAATGCAGTGACGATTCTGACCCCGCTCAAGAATCAGGAAGCAAGCAAGATAATTAGGATAAATAAGCAAGAACTACCATCATCATGCTTTATTTACATTTATTTTACTTTACTTCATGTAACTGAGAAATTGGGGTTAGCCAGTCTCTGGAGTTAAGGGTCTTGCTCAAGCGCCCAACGGTGCTCGTCACTCAGCCTACCATGGAATTTGAAACGGAACCCTTCTGATCAGAGCAACAGAACCCCACCCTGCAGATCCGCACACCGCCCCCGGTCACAGTGAATGTATCACAGACTACTCTGTGAGCTCCCACCAACTCAGAAACACAAAAATAACCAAAAATGAAGTAGCAAAACACACAGAAATAGTCTACTGGAAACGAAGGAATCTGGGGGGAGGGCTGTATGGGGGAGGGGGGGTTATGGGGGAGATTGCCAACATGGGGGCTATACTTACAGTACCAGTCAAAGGCTTGGACACACCTACCCCCAGAATGGTTTATTAAATGTTTATAAGGTACTATTCTCTATAATTCAGAACTATTATAAGACATGAGAAATAGCATATATGTAATTATGCACTGACCAAAAAAGTATTAAACATAAAAATAATAAATTGTTGGGGGGGGGGCACCTCCAAGGATTGGGACTCAGAAGGTTGCTGGTTCAAATCCCATGGTTGGCAGAGTAATCCCATAATTGGGCCCTTGAGCAAAGCCAATAACCTCAATTGCTTCAGGGACTGGCTGACCCTACTGTTTCCTCTATGCCAATTTCATGAGGTGGCCTCCTGGGATGCTTTTCCAGCTGTCCTGAAGGAGGTCCCACATATGCAGGGCACTCATTTCCCACATTTCCTTCACTGTCCGGTCAAACTCCTCCAAAACCATTTCTACTGTGTTTAGGTCAGGTGGCCCGATCATGTGGTACAACACAATATCCCTCTCCTTCATAGGCAGCTTTGCGTGTCCAAACTTTTGGTACTCTAAGTACTGTATCAGATCAGCTGATCTGCTTTACTCTGAACTCAAAACGAATCAAATCAAACTTCAAGCTTACACTTTTATTATACTGTATAAACATTATGAGGTAACTTACTCAGGGGAAGACTCTGGGGTAAGGCTGGACATCTCCTCCTGAGTAGGAACTGCAAAGAGTTCAAAATGAATCAAATGCTCCAGCTGCGAGACCCGTTTCCGCCACTGGAAAGAAGTGTTCAGCATTTCACTAACCATAACAAATAGGAATCTGATGGATTATATCTTCAGTGATGCATGATCATTTTAAAATCCTGGGAATTTTAAGATAATTTACAACAAATGAATAGAATTCATGTGAATCTAGAACATATTAAGAATACTTATGTATACTTATATATGTTTTTTTTTACAGATATTGCAACAATAAACTGCATCCATAAAAAATTAGAATCAGAAAATTAGAACATTTATCCTCTATACAAATGATGTATTCTATCATTATTCAGCAGTTTTAATTTTTAAAAGCTGAACTTGATTTGGATTTTTTTTTTATTTGTATTGTTTACTGATATCTTCGTTTATCAGAGAGATGACCCGCCAGCTGCCGCTGAGAATCACGGCACTGCGGAACCCGTCCAGGCGCTCCTAGTACCTTGGAGTTTTCTGCGGTGGAACCGTGGTGATCCCAGGAAGCTGTTCTTGATGGAGTTAAGGCGTGTCCTCCAGGGCATTCCCCCCATGGAGGGGCTGGGGGGCGGCGTGGGACTGGGAGTACCAGACGGGCTCTCTTTGGGGGTATGCACCGGTGTTCCTTTGGGGGTGGGAAGGGGGCTCTCCCTGGGGGAGGGGTGGGGGGTCACCTGTACGATGGGGATAGATTTGACGCTGTGGTCAGTGCCGGCCATGGGGTGCAAGTGGTGGAGCCGGATTGGGGACATGGGTGGCACGGGCGTGTAGGGGACAGAGAGCTGGGAGGTGAGGGGGGGGCGGCGAACCTGGGGGCTGTTGGGGACCACAGGGGGGAACTGCTGACACGGGGTGGAAGGCTCGGATTTGGGTGGGGGAGGGTCAGGTCCAGCACCGGGCAGCGGATTGGACCGGGTCGACTGCAGGGGCTTCTCGCTCACTTTGGGCTTGGCTGGTAAAGTCTGGGTTTTGGGGTTGGCCAGAAGGGGCCCCATGATTGGCTGAAAGGAGTTGGGTGTGTGCGCGCCTGCCCTGAGGGCGTGTGGGGAATGCGTAGGGCTGCAGCTGGCCGGCTGGGAGAGGTTGGGCGAGCGGGGCGGGATGAAAAATCTCCTGACGGGCTGCAAGCGGACATGCGACCACCGAGCGCCGGATGGTGAAAGCCAAGCACCGAGACGGCAAAAAAATGGGCGGGAGGTGAGGCACAAACGAAACGCAGGCCAGGAATGATGGGGATGTGCAGAAGGAGAAAAGAAAGACAAAACATGCGGTTAGCCAATCAGCGTAAGTGAGGGAGGCGGCGAGAGCGCAGCAAACAGACCGAGATGGTCATCAAAAGGAAATATGAGAAAAACAACAACAACCACAGCAGCAGCAGCAACAGCAGAAGTGTTACTCTGCAGACCTCATCAAATTAAAGTGCTGGTGGAACCCAAACAAGCAAGACGGGGCACCGAAGAGCGAGACAGGGAGCCTAGAACAGGAGATGGAGGCGGACTGCAGACACAGCATTTGTAACCCTTTTTATTGTCGAACTGCCCCTCTCACAATGAGGTAATGCTTTATACTGTTTCGTGTTTATTTCCAGAGTGTTCTTCTTATCGATCTTTGGTTTCTAAAACACTCAGCTCTCACAGACTGCAGTACATATCACACTCCCTAAGAGTATTACTTACTTGTAACTGTATTATCTCATACTGTAACATTCAACATATAGACATATGTAACACAGTCCTGGGCCATAACAAACTTAAACAGAATCTAATACCTGTTCTTCTACATGAAATATTGTACGAGTTAGTAAGTTTAGCACAGTTACTTTCTGACAAATAAGGTTACAGTAATAGCTGTGCCAAGCTGTGCCATTAGTCTCTGATATACTGTAAGAAGGTATAGCGGCGGAGGCAGAGCATGGGCTGTGCAGCCCAGTTGATGCAGGGGCACGCAGGCTGCCGGGCGGCTTACCCGGGGGCTGCTGAGGGGGCTGGTGGAGAGGCCGGACGAGGCGCCGCTGATGGAGCGCGACCTGCAGGAAGACATGGGCCATGCGCAGGGAGGGCATGGCCCGCGGCCAACCGTGAGAGGCGGGGTGCGGGGAGCGAAGCTGCCAGGGTGTCCATAACTTTCAGCTCTATGAGGTTTCCCCAAGCGCCCCCCCCCCCCCCGGTACGGGCTTCGCAACACCAGCTTGTTAATTTTCACCATGTGGCTGAGAACGAAATTTGAGGCTTTTTACCTGCTGGTGCATCTGCCCGCTGAAATGAGCCCGAAACAATGCGACAGGATTGATAAAACAAACAGCGGCTTGCTGGTTGCTGGCCATCACGCAGGCGGGGCTGGGGGGGGGCACGCAGCTTCCGGGCTGCTGACCGGGCTTATTGCTATTGAACAAATCCTGGACTTCTGCTACGACAGGCACAGGATCTGCAGTTTGCCCCGAAGCACCAATCCAAAATGAACCCTTTTCCTGCACTGCGTGGTTCTCTGGTGATTCATTTCATCCCAGTTTTCCTTTGCTCCTCCAGGCCAGAAGGGGACTCCAAGAGCTGCCCTGTGATCCGGCACGTCATGAAGTGTGGGGTTGCAGTCTAAATGATTATGTCAGGGCGTGTAGCAGGAAATGGCTGAGGTGCAGCGACAGGCTAAAAATTCACTATGGCTGCAACAAACAGCACCGATGCCGGCTCAAATGACGCTATTGTGTGTGAGCGAGCTTGTGAAGTGTTATCAGGAAAGATACATTAACAATACAGACTGAGTGACAGAAGGGTATCCCTGCCCCTGCAGTCCATAATACTGCTTTACAGCAGGAAATATGGTGCTTTGAAAGTGATACTGTAACAGAAGGAGAGCTGCTGTCTATTTAAAAACAAAGCTTAAACTGGTGGGGTACGATGTATGGCATGGTGCAAGCTGGCCAGGTATGTTTACCTTTAAATCCTTCTTAGAACAAGAGCATGGACACAGGTAAAGAGGGGGGGTCGATGTCCACTCATCTGCTTTACCTCCCATGCCACTGAACTATACTGCAGGTTTTAGAGGTCATTGCAAATTACAAATATAAATAGGAAGTTGTACAATATAATTTCCATGTGGACTGTTCACCAGTAGAAAGTCAAATATATTTTCACATTTGCTTCCGTTTTCCAAAGTCATTTTATATCTTTCATTCCTCCAACTATTTTCTGGATTAGAATAGATTTAATTATTCAATTATTCGTTAAATTCGGCTTTTGAATAATTACAGTATGCTAACTGAGCACATTGAAACGTAAATGTATTGAATTAAAAAGAAACCCAAGACCCTGTAAAAGTTTTGAGGAAAAATATTATACGCAGGGGACACTTTGCATAAAGATCATTAGAGCTGTTAACAGGATCCAGTTGCATGCAGACAGAAATTCATATTTAAAACAAACATGTGGACATAAAATAAAGACCCAAACTGAGGCATCAAGAACCTTAGGAACTAAGGCATCAAGAACTGGAATTAGTCCACACACTGGAGTGCTTAAATTCTGGGGTATGGGAAAGGAGGGTGGGAGATCACAAAAGGACCTCGAAAACTCCAAAGCCATTCTCCATGACAACACAATGCCTGCCAAGCAAATCAGTCCAGAAAAGGGAAGGGCAGGTAAAAAAAAAAGGGTCAGTGTTACCAAAAATACACAGAAAGAAAAAAGCAGTACTCAGTATCTAAAAGAGAGACAAAAATCCTGGCAGGGGATGGATAAATAAATAAATAAATCCTACCCAATAGGCAACAGAATAAAGATACAGAGGATCTTTCCATACAGTGCCATTCAAAATTGGAAAAATTACGGTGGATGTACCAATAGCCTATTTCGCACACATAAGAATAGCTTATAGTTTGGTCATGAGAAAAATATGAAGTAAAGTGTACTGTTCAGGTACAGCTGTCACCAACTTTATGATGTTTTGGCAGTTGGCCAAATGTACAAGTATTTAAAAGTTTTATTAAAGTATTTTAAAGTTCTGGGGTCTAAAAGTCTACATTTGTTTCACTTTCACTGAACACCTTTAACTGTAATCCTTAGCACAGAAACCCTCTTCCTCCACACAAGGTCAATCACAAAAAGATCTGAAAAGAAACTGAACTAGCACAAGTGATAAGCTCAGCCAAGAAGCTAGTGTTCACACTAACAGAAAGCAAAAAAAAAAAAACAATACAGAGTGAATGGCACAAAAAGAAAGTGATGAAAACCAAGGAAATTAACCCACAATCAGATTCCACTATGAGATAAAACGGAAACTACAAAACTTATTAGATTAGTGTGGAGAGGTGAGATAGCATCTGTTTGATGTGCAAGGAAGCTGCAGACTGGAGAGGTAGGTATACCTCCCAGATGTGATGGGATTGAGAGAGTTTACTTTTAATGTTTGTCTCAGCTGCTTCCTGTTTATTCAACAATCAAGAGCCAGAAAATAAGGATGGACATGAAAGCTCCGTGAAATGGCTTCCCATCAGTAAACTAGATAGTCCAGCAAACAGAGCTGCCTGGCAGCCCCAGGGACATTACAGGAAAACACCCAATCTCCACTTTAAAACCTCTCATGTCACAGCATAAAAGAAACACAAAAGCTTTAATTAAAAAGAGTAAAACAGCAGTAATGCCCAGATTGGTGGGATTACTGGTGCAATCTCTCTGACAAAACACTACAGGAAAAATGGAAACAGAGAGCACAGAAAACGAGGGCAGACCATGTGTGAGGATGACTGTGGTGGTCGGAAAGTGTTAGGGAATTTAATAGCGCTTTTCCACTGGCATACAGGAACCGACCCATACCCGAGGCGTACCGCAAAGAGACAGTTACAGCGTGGTTCAAACTCTCTTTGAATTTCCACTGCAAAAGGATTGGCTCAGTAAAGGCGTTGGTGGGTTTGAAGAGCAACAGTGACATAAAACCGAAGAGACACTCATTTACTGTTCTCATGGCGTACGTCATCAGTTACTACTGTATGTGCTAATTTCCACTAGCATGTCTGTGAAAATCGCCATGTTATCTTAGTATGAAATGCTAGCGGAATTAGCATTTGCATGTGTAAATTTGCATTATGAATCCACTCCGTTCAGCTGAAATTTTCAAGTAATGAGTTAACGGGAATGCATCAATATATCGTAATGTGTGATGCTACTAATAATGATTAACATACAGAATATGCCATTTTTCCTTCACATAATCCATGCATATCGACACAGATCACTGGTATCTCCATGCAGTTCTACCAATCAACTGGTGATGCAACCAATTCAGTTTAGTCACACTTTCAGCCCTGCTACTAAGCAAGCCCATGGCTGTGTCCAAATTCAGGGTCTGTAACCTTCTAAGGCTGCGTTCGAAGACAGAATGCGCCACAGCAGCATGACAAAGCTGTCCCATTTCAAAAGGCTCCTTCAAACACAGTCTAGAAATGTGTCCTTCTTTTTCCGAGTCGCAAAAGATGCACCCGATGGTTCCTTTGCAGCTCAACTTAACCCACTTAACCCAACTTAACCCAAGATTCACTTTTCTTCAGCGGTAAAGTAGATGTGTCCCAGCTACAGTAGATGATAGGAGCAGCACTTCGTGACTCAAGGGTAAAGGCAGGAACAGCTGGTGACAGCCAGACCATCCCATTTGACAAAGCTTTCTGTTCGACCTTCAAAATACAAAGGCTCCCCTAGCTCAAGACTGCGGCCCTTGAGTCGGGACAAAGCTCTTGTCAGAATGGGTACGGGTTGGGTACAGGTCACATAATTTACAATAGTACAGTTTCAGTACAGCTCGGTTCTTGGTGCCGGTGAAAAAGCAGTATAAATTAGCCAAGCCTAGGTGCTGCAGGTGTAACACATTTGAACTGGCACCTGACTGACAGCACAAATAACAGGTTAGGTGAAGTACACATGTTAGAAACTTTTAAAATGAATTAAGTAGGTCATTTAGTTGTCGTATATCAATGTTTAGAATGGAATTGCCTCAATGCATCTTTATGCTGCAAGAAACATGGGGGGAAAGGGGCAGAATCAAGTAATACCTTTCTTTGTTGATTTTTGCATTGGCATCAGAGATATCCAAGCTTTTACTGAACACAGGCTTACTACAGCAGGGGACAAAGTGAAGAGAGACAGTCAGTCACTCTCTGTGTTCTTCCACATGTCTAACTGCCCTCTGGACATTAGGTAAACCTAAAGAGTATTAGATGGTTTACTATGTACAGGAGGCCATTAAATGGCCCCTGATGAATCACCTGCAATCTCAGTATAACTGAGCTACAGTAGAAAAACGAGAACAAGGTGGCAGAGAGACATCCAGGCCACCCGAAAGAGGCAGTGAGATGCCATGCTTGCTAATGAGACCTGCTGGCACATTCTTGCTTCCTCCCGATTTATACTAAACGGTCAGACATGGTCCATTAATAACACACTGCATCTCGCATTAAAGGACTGCAGATTCAAAGGTCAGCAGTTTGTTATAATCAAAATGTCCCAGAAAGATCAAGAGAAATAAATAAAAAAATGCTTATTCTACAGGCCCTGAGTACATCTGAATGAAGGTTCATGCGAATGCTCAGATTTTTCAAGTACGCAGTGTGAAATATGCACAGATGTGTTGACGAGGCTGTGTGCCGCAATGCTGACGGTGTCACCAGTGCCCAGTGTGTGAATGGTGCCCGTGATAGGTAGCACTGCACGGTGAGCCATACCTCTGGCCATGCTGAGCCATGTCTATGGCCCGCCGCACTGGCACCGGGGAGCCCCCGTCCGTCACACTCAGCACCTCCATCGACTTCCTCTCTGGCCTCCTCTTGCCATGCCTGTTCAGCATGGGTGAGTCCACGCGCTTCTTGGGAGGGTCTGAAAGTGTTGATGGAATGGGGATATAGCAATCGGGGGAAAAAACTAATTAGAGAGGGGAGCTGAGGTGCGGTGCCTTAAGGCGACGGCCTCGCAGATAGACACCCACTGGTGAAAATGCGCCATCGTTTAACATTACAAACGAAGTTTAAATCACTGACTAATGGAGCATGTGACTGTGATGCATTCAGTGAAATATTGAGTCCAAAATGAAACCGGAGCATCGATTTCAGGAAGTATTTACACAATTCTGAAATATACGTTATTGCTTAGAATTTTATATTACAGCCAAATAAATGAATGAATAAATAAAACATATAGCTCAGATGTCAAGATAAAAAAACAATCCCAATCTTTATTGTAAAGTTATTAAAGGAGTTTGCCTTCATCTACAGGTTAGAGGTATTGAGAGTAAATGGGAAAACAATCTGATGTACCTATATCACTGCGAGGTGGAAGGTTTTGATCCTCATGGCTGGGATATCTTTCCTTGCGATCCAAGAGAAGGAAGTAAATCATCTTCTCCTGGTTGTCACTGGAGGGAGGATGATAAACATGCAGTACACTGGCAGATTCAGGTAGGAAAGGTTTTACAACTGCATAATTCACTTCAGGCAACCACAAGGTTGTTCGTGACCACACTTTTGTTTATGCCTAAATAATCGTAGTTGCACCAGCTTAATATATGTGCGTGATAATGCAGAAAAGCTAAGCACCACAGACAAACAAATCTTAAACAAATGGCAGCGCAAGGAAGACATTTCCCATGCCTTTGCTGTAAGTAAAAAAAAAAAACACTTTGGAGACCAGTAATGCAGCCATACTGAGAAAATAACCAGGGGCATGAATAGCTGTTTGGGCTAAATGGACACCTGGACAACTGTTTAGCTAAATGGACACTTGGACAGCTGTTTGGCTAAATGGACGTGGGGAAGAAAAGGCATGGTTGGCATAGGCAGATGGAACCATATCTCTGTGCTGGTGCTTAATGCTCTGTGAGAGTGGAGAGAAATAAGAGAAACACAAAAATCACGGGCCATTCATCACAGGCAACAACAGGCATTTGCAGATAAAGTACACTGATAGTTACTATACCACTAGACGGCGAGGTGATCAATCTGCCGGCCCTGAAAGGCCTGTTCCCCTGTCCTTCCCAGTGTTACACACAAGGCATACAAACAGGAAAATGACCACTAAAAGTACCTCTAAGCATGATTGATGGCATTATTAACATCCAGGTTTTAAAAAAGGAAACATATCTGCAGAATCCTGAGGAGGTTATTTCAAAGATATGGCACTTTCCAGGCATTTCGACACAAATATAATGGCTTCTATGTCACGGAAATTATGTTTAAAGAAAATTCAATGTTCGAAGTTTTTAGAGTATCAGCTACAGCAGATAGGTGCTAAATATCTGGCCCGTGGAGTCGCTTTTATTACCCTGGCAATCACAAAAACAAAGAAAAAATTGATAAAGGTTTATGTTGAAGTGTCATGAATAATTGCAAATAATACTGCTACTATCATGATGATACACAAAAAACAAGCCTCTCAAAAAAGAAAAAAAAAAACAGTTCATAAAATAGGACATGAAAATAATCATTAAAAATGGGCCTTGTTGACATGGCGAGGTTTGGATTTGGCCCTCCTGCCTAGGCCTGAGCTACAGGATGTGCAGAGACATGAGTGACTGGCCCTGTGGCCCCGCCCACCCTGCGATTAGCCACGCCCTTCACACTCACTCCTCTGCCAGTAGGTCCTTCAGCAGTTTGTTCTTGTCGCGGAAGCAGCCCAGCGAGTGCATGCTGTCCAGCACATCAGGGTCAATGTCCTCAGCAGAGGGTAGCGTGCGGAGCGTCACCTTTCTTGGGACAGGCTGCTCTGGCTCAGGCTCATTCTTGCCTCCTCTGTGCAGAAAAGAGTAGTACACTAGTGACCAAAATTGTGGAAACACCTAACATTTTTGGCATTACACATTAAATACATTAAAAATTACTACACAAATATTGGTAGTAATGTTTATAAACAATCAAAGAATGTACACTGAAAGATTAAATAAGTGATTGAATTAGTAACTAGAATAAAGTTCTGTAATCTCTAAAAACTGGAAATGTTTCCACAATTTTGGCCACTAGTGTACATATATTAAATCAGTTTTTCCCAACTCAGTCCTCAGGGAACCCCAGACAGTACATGTTTTGAGTCACTGTCCGTGGTTCCCCGAGGACTGGGTTGGGAAACACTGTATTAGATGATTCAGACGAGCATCGGACACTGTTGGTCAACAGCCATTGGGCACACAGCTCCACCTGCTGGCCTAGGGGAGCCTACACTGTGGCTGCAAGGGAAGCCTACACTGTTTGTTGGAGGGGAGCCTGCACTGTTGGTGAGAGGAGAGACTACACAGTTGTTGAGCTAGGGGAGCCTATACTGTTGTTCTCCTAGGGGAGCTTTCACGTTTGTTAGGCTAAGGGAGCCTACACTGTTGTTGGGCAACAAGAGCCTACACTGTTGTTGGGCTACGAGAGCCTACGCTGTTGTTGGGCTATGAGAGCCTACACTGTTGTTGGGCTACGAGAGCCTACACTGTTGTTAGACTAGGGGATCTTAGACTGTTGGTGCGAGAGGAGCCTACACTGTTGTTGGGCTACTAGAACCTATACTGTTGTTGGACTAGGGGAGGCTACACTGTTGCTGGCCTATAACCTATAATGCTTGTGGGAGGGGAGTCTGCTCACCTAGCCTAAGAACAGTATAGGCTCCCTTAACCTAAGAACAGTGTAGACTCTCGTAGCCCAACAATACTGTTTTTAGGCTAGGAGAGCCTACATTGTTGTTGGCGTAGGGTAGCCTACCCTGTTGCTACTCACGTTGCCCATACCACCACTCCCAGAATACTCCCACTAAACTACATCTGGCAGAGTTGGTGAAGGAGAAATACTCACATGTACCATGTGTGCTTCTGGATTTGTTCCAACTGTGTGCATGGGAAACATGAAAACAGGATGAGAGATATGGTTATCATATCTGGATGTGAGCAAGCTTCACACCAAAGAATCCTGAAGTTAAACGAAGACAAATGATTATGGATTCTATTGGGCATCTCAGAATTCTCCATAGTTACAAAAGTATTTTTTTTTTCTTTTTCATGTATTTATTTGTTTATTTATTTATTTTTATTTGCTTCCTCAAGAGAAGGGGAGGGAGAGAGAGGAAAAGA
>JAODLC010000007.1:25468109-25508918 GCA_026781145.1 Hippopotamyrus pictus
CTGACTACGCGCTGTGTAAAGAAGTGCTTCCTTAAGTCCAGTCTGAAATGTTCTCCCGCTAATTTCCACCTATGGCCACGAGTTTGTGTATTTGAACTAATGCTGAAGTAACTATTTGGTTGAACAGCAACCAAACCTGTTAGAATCTTATATACCTGGATCATGTTGAAGGAAAACAACCCCCCAATGATTCTCTTTAAATTAAGCCCAATAAAGCCAACCTTTTAAACATAAATCTGGATAAAGTGTCAGGAGGGTTGAAAGGGATGCAATTTCGGTTCAGAACCACGGACAGCAGCCAGCCCCATCACCCTTTCTGTACCTCCTTCTCTTTCACACATTCTCCTTTTTGTTTTCAGTACCTCTCTGCCTCCTTCACCCTCCCTCCAGCATTTGCGACACCCCAGTGAACAGGTGCGATTGGATAGGGTGTGCATGACGTGGCCAATGGTTACCTGAAAGAAGTGTGAAAGTGACCGAGTAAATGCCGTTCTCCTTCTGCGCCCCGCTGCCCTCGGTGTAGGTGATGTCCACCTGGAACTTCACAGGCTTCTGAAACACGGTGGGCCCGGCGGTGGACTTGTACTCAGCCCGGAAACTCGTCTGCGAGATCACGCTGTGGCTCAGGCTCGGAATCTGAGGACGGAAAGATGGAGGGTACAGTCGTCATAAATGTGCATCTTGTCAAAAGAGGGAGAACCCAGACACAGGAGTGCAGTGATTGTCCTCTTGGGAAATATAAATAACAAGTGAACTCACGTCCAACTGTCACAGACTAATCTGCGACAGAAGGCATTAAATCGACTCCATGAGGCAGCTCTAGGAAGTGCAGGGGTCTCTACTTCATAAGATGCAGGTAATGGAACTCCTTTCCACCTCCATGACATGACAGCTTAAACCATGGGATATATATTTCTCTGAGAAAGGCTTTGGATTTACCCGATCCTGACCTGCTAATTTAACAGCTTCACACAAAAGCTCAAAGGTAAACCTAGAGGCAGACGTTCTTCGCGGGAAGGCGTCCACTCACACCTCGCAGAGCTGCACCTGCAAAGCTCGGAAGTTCGACCAAAAACAGCCCGCCGTGGCCAAGTCTTCAATGAGCACTGATCAGAACTGAGCATATGTATGCTAATGATCGGCGCCAGCTGCTGATTTCTCCATTGACCGGGAGCGAAATCGGTCACGCACAGGGAAGGTGGAAACACAATGGAGCGGACGTCCTCAAAACCATGGCTAGAATGCTGATGGAACCAAGGGAATGGCAGCTTCTGAAAAGGGACTGGGGAGAGAGACTGGCTGATGTATGAGGCTTACTGAGAGAAAGGCGTGCACGATGTCGGCTTTGATGGAGCTCAGCGGCTTGTCCTTGATGACCACGAAGATCTGCTCCTCCTTCTCCAAGTTGATAAAGTTACCAAACCAGGATTTTTTGGCAAGTCTGCAAGGAGGTAAACACAACATACCCATCTCAGCGCTGCACTTCCAACACAGCAGCTCAAACACCACGAATGGAGATTAGCCCCAGAGCTCCGCATGGCTGTGACCCCAAAGCAAGAAGACATCGGACACATCTCCTGTGAAGACAACCTTCTGTTCCCTCAGCCAAAGAACACCTAGGGTTCATAAACATACAACTTGTGACTCAAAAGGAAACTGACAAAGGAAAAACATCTGTACACAGCGGCCAGATGAAATGTAAAGGTGAGACATAACATTAAACAAAATTTTAAAAAATAATAAAGGGCATTGTAACAGATATCGACTTGGCAAAAGTATTGAAAAATTTAAAAGAAAACTATACTTTTCACTCTGATTTTCCCCCTAGTTGTTTTTGAATTAAGGCTGCAAAAAAGAAATGAGATTTTTTAAACCATTTTCTACTGGTAAAAAAAAAAGATCAAAACGGCATCGTATGTTCTAAAATTGACACAAAAGCAATTTGAGGCTTTGAAAAGTGATTTATGGGCAGTAATGTAAAACAGACATGGTTCAGACCATGGCGGATGGATCTGAGCCCCGCTAGTGTGAGGAGAGAGAAGTCAAATTCTGAGCATTCGCCGCAGGAAAAGATGCCACATTTGATGGTGGGAAGTTTCTAACACTTTGCCTCGCTGTGTTGAACGATGCCAAGTGCAGCAGCAGGTGCAATCATGCCCCCTGCCGCGTGGGACGAGGAATGAAGATCAGCTGGGTATTAAACACCAGTGTTCTGGTAAAGTAACCGCCTTAGTGACAGAATGGGAATTAAAGATTAAAGATGCCTTTGAACTAGGACTCCCAAATGAACCTGAGACGTTCTGGACGCCGTGTGGAGTGTCTTGGTATGTAAGAACAATGCCTCAGGGGAGCATAAGGTGCCAGACATCTCCCAAAAAGCAAAACAAAAACCATTACTCTCAGCACAACGGAGTCGAACAAAAACACAAATGTTCACAGACTAGATTTCCCTTCTGAAGGATCCTAATTGTGTGCATGTGCATGTAAGCCTATGTATGCAAGTTTATATGCGTGTATGCCATAGTGCTGCTGCTGGCACCGTGCTCCGTAGGGTACATGTGTGAAGACTGGAGGATGAATATTTGCAAGTGTTTACATCACCCTGTAAACACAGCCCCATAAAATGAATTCCATTACATTTCATTGAATTAAACAGAAGTAGCACCAGAGCTTTCATTTCAAAGCCAGTGTCAAAGACAAACATTTTTAAATGATGCTGAAATTGTTCTATTATCGTGTTACGATCGGTCGTGCTTAGGTAATTTTTTTCAGTCTGACGTTTGCACTGGGAGCTACAAGCGGAACAGCGTTTGTGTGAAGAAGTAGGTCATACAATCGCGCTGCAAAATACCTAATGAAACATCAATGAATAGGATATGAAGGAAGTACAACTCACTCTGGGGAAGACTCTGGTGTGAGGCTGGACATCTCCTCTTGTGTGGGAACTGCAAGGGAAACGGGGGTCAGAGGTCACTCAGATCGAAATCTGTTGCAATCTCCAACAGGTTCAGTTTTGTATATAAATCCATCTGTCATTGTTCCTCGTTGGAAATTCCAGCTGGAAGACCTTTTATCAAAAAATCATCTTAACTTTAAGCGTGCAAAGGGAGATCCGTCAGAAGACCAGGTCAGGTTCTTTCTTATATGTAAACAAAAAGAGCTCAATTTAAAAGCTAATAAAATTAAAATAAGGCACTAGGGGTTTTGTGCAATTGCAGGCCCTCTAGAATATGTATACAGAAACAATGTATGTCTGCATAATCTAAGAAATTTTAATGTATCCAGGATAAAAGGACTTCAACATCATCTAATTAGTCAGAACCCTCAGATAGTAATATCTGATCACCCGAAAGGTTATCAGGCGAGAGAGTATGACGTATGAGAGTATGACGCCTATCCCAGTGACTTGTCCTTGCTCATGAGAAGCAGGATTAGAGCTGTTGCTGGAGTTAGATCTGTACCAAGGGGATGACTGATATTAATTGAACGCTCAATTAGGAGATTAGGAGACAGACCAGTGTGTCAAGCCATAGAGAACAAACCGGGCATCTACTTGTAGCTCATGTTCACTTCTACTATGCTACTGAGCTCATGTAAGCTCATGCAAGGTTGCCTGTCTGTGGTGGTTTGGCACCAGATGGTAAAACCTAGGACTGCAAGGCGGTCATCAATGTGTTTGCAGCGAGGCCAGCTGACACGTAATACATATGTGTGGAGAGAACTCCATGAGAAGAGTAAGTTGTGCGACAGTACCTTGCAGTTTTCTGCGGTGAAAGCGTGGCGATCCCAGGAAGCTGTTTTTGATGGAGTTGAGGCGAGTCCTCCAGGGCATCCCACCGATGGAGGGGCTGGGGGGAGGTGTGGGACTGGGGGTGCCAGCTGGACTCTCCTTTGGAGTGTGCACTGGCGTCCCTTTGGGAGTGGGGAGAGGGCTTCCCCGAGGGGAGGGGTGAGGGGTCACCTGTATGATGGGGATAGATTTTGGGCTGCGGTCAGTCCCAAGCATGGGTTGGACATGGCGTAGTCGAATGGGAGGCACCGGGCCGGCCTGCATGAAGGGCTCTGACAGCTGGGGGGGCATTGGCCGGGAGGGCCAGAATGCCTGGGTGCTGCTGGGGATACAGGGAGGAAGTGGCTGGAAAGGTGAGACAGGTTCAGATTTACTGGCAGAGGGAGTGGTGACCGCGTTCGGCAAAGGATTGGACCGGGTAGACTGCAAGGGTTTTTCAGCCACCTTGGGCTTGGCAGGGAGGGTCTGCGTCCTGGAATTGGATGCAGGGGGCATGGCAAATACTTGGGCGGAGTCAAAGGTGAGGGCGTCACCCTGTTCAAGGCAGGGGTCTGGGGACTGAATGGGACTATTGTCTGGGGACAAGCAATGGTCAGGTGACTGGGGAGAGACAAAACACTTCCTAACAGGCTGAGGCAGGGTAACAGACCCAGCGGCATGCAGACGGGGAACGGCAGAGGATCGAGGAACACAGCGGGGAGGCAGCGACGAGGCCCCGAGGGGAAAAACGGGAGGAAAAAGGATGGTGGGACATTTAGGCACGGGAGCACAAAGCAGGAGTGACGGGAGTGAGTGCAGGGAGAGAGAGACAGAGGAGAAGAACGTGCATTTAGCCAAACCAGAGGCAACCGGAAGACAGAAGATCACAAAATCACCGCAGTTCAAGATGCAAGACAGAGAAAACGCAAAAACAAAGACAAACATGTAAACGAAAACATCTTTTTTCCTGGAGTACACTGCCAGTGGGAGCCAGGCAAGCGGATCACAAACAGGAAGTGACAACACAGGTGACCAGGGAGATGAGGACACGGAGGCGCAGCACTGGAAACAAGCCCCACTCATAGAGGGTATGCCAGACACTCTGTCTCCCCCCATCTGCTTGTTACTGGGGTCGGATTGTACTGTTGTGACCCACAGTGATGCTGGGAAGTAACTCACCAAAGATTAATAAATACAGTCATATCTTAATTTAAAAAAATACTTCAGTCCAATAAAAAGTCCTGCATTGTACATGCATTGTACTTACTGGGTTTCTGTTCTGTTTTTTTGCCTGTTTTCAACAAATGAAAGAAGCTCAGCTGGTTATGTATGCTTTTGCCGGGGCTACTTTTTAAAGTTGGTGAGTGGGTAGGAATTCTGCATCGAACAGCTGGAGAGCGCCATATTCTGGGGGAGTCAGCCGCGGGGCGGAAACCAGTAAGCTCTCCCAAACAAGCACAATCCCTCAGAGTAATCGGCAAAGTGGGATTTTCTGCAGTGTCCCCTAAGCTGGATTTCCTTCCATCTCACCAGCCAGAGCGGAAAGCGTGCCTTTCTCTGGACAGAAGAGTTTAAATGCACAGACTTTGTGCTCCTTCGCTTCTCTGAGGCACTTTGTAATCCTGTAAGAAGGCTCTGGCGAGCTGGTCACAGCAGGCCACACAAACCAAAATGAGGTAACGAGTGTGACTCCTGAAGTTTGACGTAATACCAGCTGGTGATAACTTTATAAAACTTATCATAATGAGTTCAAGTCCAACTGTCAACCTTTGAGCTAGACAGGTGCTGGTAAAAAATTAAGATAGAACATGGGTAAGGAAAAGTAATAAATGGATAAATAAAATGCTGATGTCAATTGGTATAATCTCACCATAGCCAGCAAATCAGTCAGGATATGTGGTATTAATGAATTAAGCACTTTTCTCTGATTTAAAGACATAGAAAAACAGAGATAATCACGGGTCCTGCAGGAGTGTTGAGCTGTATTTTGCTTTTGATCAGCAGCTAAGCCTCTTGCGAAGGTTGGTCACGCATGGGCTGGCAGGCTTACTTACCCGGGGACTGGTGAGGGGGCTGGTGGAAAGGCCCGAGGAGGCTCCACTGATGGACCGCGACCTGGAACAGCAGGTGTGGGGGGGTGCAGGGGGAGACAGAAGCACAGAAAGGGAGCCCGTTAGGGGGGACGGATGGGCATCATGGACAGCAGTGCAGCCGAGAGATAAGTCAAGGCGACAGCAGTGGGCAGGTGGGGGGGGGGGGGGTCTCAGGGATGCAGGGCATGCCTATAGGTCACACCTCCTCACTCCACACACACCCAGAGATGCTCATCAAAACAGCAACTAATCTCAGAGTTCAGATGGCTACCTAACGACAAGCCCATTTATCCATGAGCTTGCAGGGTAAGGGGGGCAACGGCAGCTGTCTGTAATAAAACAATAATGGGGGATTGGGGGGATGGTGAGAATCACAGAGTGCCACCTGGATTTAGGAAACAAACCATCGCTTTGACAATCCCTCTTCATCAAGTAGTAAGTGCTTTTTTTTGCCTCTGCGGAACCATCCAGAAGCTCCATTTGGAGGATAGCTCCCCCCACCCATGCCGTCAGTCTGCGACATAAAAAAACTGCCCGCAGGTCAAAGTATGGTGACGGTAAAGCCATGACGGTCATCACTTTGACGCCGGGCCGGACGGCTCCGAATCAGCTTGCTAGCAGATTTTCGGTGCTGACTCAGGGGTGCGGATCAGGCCAGAAGGACAGAAAGGAGGCCAGGCGAAGATCCGACTGTGAGAGGTAAAGAGCACCACCCACGGTCCCTCTGGCAAGATCTCTCTTGGCGAGGACAATCTGAGACCTTCTCATTGGGTCCTAATTGATATTTATGAATAAATTAGTTTCTGCCACAGGAGCGCTCATCCGCTAGTGAGTTACTAGAAATGATTCAGACCAGATATGTAAGAAATACCTCTGACTGCTTCAGGAAGCTGAACTCTAATAATCCAGGATAATACAAAGTCAGGTTTTATGGGCTTCTAATCTTCCAAACAAGACTTTAACAAGGCCAGCAAACATCAACAGTTGCAACTATCACCAATATTTACCTATGAATGAGTCGGTTTTTTTTTAATATGTTGGAGCCGTTTGAAATCAGACTATTGTGCCAACTTAGCAACAAAACATTTTCCAGCCAAATGCAGATGCTTGTCACAAGTTGGCTGTATCTGGACATCTCTGGCGTGACGCCTAAGAGGACCGCGTGATTCAAGGGTGTTAAAGGTATGTTCTCAATGATGGACACCTGCCCCAGCTGACACAGCAGTAGTGCCTCTCTAATTCAGGAAGTGATCCCGCCTTTCTCCCTCCTCTGAGCATGAGGCTACCCATGGATTACTGAAGTTCTCACGCAGGCCATCGGCGGCACCTGCAACAGGAAGAGGTGGGTAATCGGGTGCAGGTTGGGTGGGAAGCTGTATGACAAGGGGGACCATCCCGTTCTGTGTGCATCTCTCCAGTCACGTGACCAACACCATGGCCGTTGGTCTTTGACTTTGAAGAGGGGGGCAGGGCCATCATAAAGGGGGGTTATCAAGGGCCCCTGAGTGTAAAAATCTGCAACATAATTGGATTGGTGTGGGTTGGGGGTCCAATATGACATGCTTTTATGGGGTCCAAAATCTCTAGCTCGCTGTGTGGTGGAACACAGCCAACACTAAACAAGGGGGCTACAAACACTTGGATGGGGGCAACAAGAGAAACACGACCGTAAAAGTGTGAGGGAGTAGGTCTGGAAGGCAGCATCTGTATAATTGTCAGCAGTCATATCTTAATATTCCTTAACAAACTCTAACACTTCCTCATTTTTCATTCACATTTCATTAACCTTTCTTGTTTCTTTATGTAACCCCCCCTAGAATTTTCCCCTCTAGACAGGCCCCCGTGGATCACAGCGGTTTGGTGCTTCTAATCAGGTTTCCTGGCTTAATTACCCATGAACGCACTGGTTTTTTGTTAAATAGAAAATTGAACCAGTAAATCATATTTAAATATACCACCATGCATATTTACATGGCTCTAGCAAAACATCTCAGCCGTGCTCGACTCCATTATGGTTCTTAACAAAGGAAAATGGCTCTCCAGCTCCTGACAGCCAGGAGAGGAACAATAGGCCGGTTCGCCACTCCTCATGCAGAAATCCAGCAGAATCCAGTGCGGGACATCCACTGTGGGAACGCTGTATAGCCAGCTCACTTCAGCTGCTATCAGCTACTGCTGTTACCCATTGTGATCAAAGGGGTGATCAGTCAGAATATTAACTGTTCCAAATATCTGTTCAGTATTAACTTCAAAAAGCTCCACAAAATAATGACGATCTTACAAAACCTATCAAAAGGGGCAGGAAACAGAGACTGGAGGCTTGAATATTTAATATTACACTCACACACACTTAAAGGCGTATCACAATATGTATATAACATGAAGGAACAGCCACTCTACACCGGTTAGCCGACACCTTTCCAGTAATGGGGCTACAGCTATGAGATGAAAAACTACACCCTACTACTGTAAGTGGATGGGATTCTGAGGGCCTGGCTTAAAGGACTGCCCCATACCAGACACAGAACACAAGCAGGTTCTATTGCCACATGTCAGTCAAGCAAAGGGGTGGGTGGAGACACGTGTACTGGGATCAAATAAAAAAAGTGGAACACCAAACATAAAACATTTAAAGCACAAAATGAGCAAAGCAGAATGGAGGGAGCACAAATTCTTTGATAATATGTAGTATAAAGATGCAGATTTTCCTGGACACAGCTCTAAAAAGGAGACGGCTGGGTCAACCCAACACCATGTAGGAAAAATAGACAATCTGCCAATCAAGAATATATAAACTCGATCCCTTTGATCTATGATTCTTCATTTCCATCACTTATTTGTCTCTTGATAAGAGTGCCTGATTCGGCTTACCATTGGACATAATTTGCTATATTCTTCAGACACTTCTGCAAAAATTTCAAAACTTGCTCCCAGGACATGTGGTCTGTGACAAAAAGGTCTTTGAGAAGATGACCGGATGGACACGGAGAGCCCTGACAGACACAGCAAAGACAAACAAACGAGTGGAAAGAAATGTACAGAATGAAAAAGTTCTGGAAAAAACAAGGAGAGATTAACCTATAACTAGAAACTGTAATGAGACGAGAGAATACTTCACACGGAAAGATAGGCGAGGGGAGGAAGATGAGATGCTTTTGATGTGCAGGGAGAAGGCCAGGGGGGGACACAATGTCTCCAAAACTGAAGGGACTTCTCCCTGTAGTATCCATTCACCTCCAGGAGAATCCTCCCCCAGGGAATCCGATAAGCAGTGGAACTGGAGTCCTACTCATACAGACCATCAGACCCTCCTCCGGAACACACCGGGAAACTTCAGGCTCCCTCGGAAGCCCCAATAGCACCGCCAATCCAAGAGGCATCCGGCTGGTAAGCTGCTGTTTCCAGTACCGTTGTTACAGGTTTTGGGGTAATTACCGCCAAACTGCAACTCCCACATCCCAAAGGAACCTCGAGGACAGAACTGTAATAGAGCACGTCCACGACAGGAGGATCGGGATGTGTGTGTACTGCACCTTGGGTGACTTTCCGCAGGAGAAATTCGCAAAACAGCCCCCCAAAAAAATGTAGAGTGGCTTAATGAGCGAGGGGGTGGGCTTGGGCATCCTGGATTGAACAGAACGTCTCTGATATCCGTCTTCTTAATGGCTACGTCACGTCCACATCACAGGTGCTAGAAATAACATCGTGCTGGACATAAATCAGACTGACAATTTTCACGCTGGAGTTTGTCTAGGATACATCTCCATCGGTCTTTTTCATGGTACTGAAATATTTGTATGTTCAGAAGTTCAGGATGGGAAAAGTCACACTGCATCTTTATGCTACAAGGAATGGATGGGGAGAGAGAAAGACTGAGTACCTTTCGTCTTTGTTGTGTGTGGAATTGGCATCAGTGATATCCAAGCTTTTACTGAACACGGCCTTACTACAGCGGGAGACAAAGCGACAGACAGTCAGTCACAACCCGACCGTTTCCACAGCATCACTTGCCTCTCGAGGGAACAGAAGGATAACTGGCCTGTCATCCTGAGTCCCCACACTGGCCACTGGATTCCGCTAATGTCTCACATGCTGTCCCAGTCACTACATGCCACAGCTGACCTGAGACCAGTGACCTTAGTTGTTGTGTTAGTCAGTGTAGATCCTTTGCATCCCCCAGAGCAGTATTTCCCAACCTGAACCTCAGGGACCGCAAACAGTCCACATTTTTTGCTCAATCCCAGCACTATACAGCGAGCTGGGAGGGAACAAAAACATGGACTGTCTGAGGGGTCCCCGAGGACCAGGTTAGTAAACACCACCCCAGAGAACAGACGACAAGTCAATGTGAGAACATCATCTGGACCAGATGCCATCAGGCTGAGCTGATATCTAAATCGCAGGCTTGGCAGAAATCATGGTCCCAGACATATTACTGAGGGGAATGCATTACTGACTTTAAGGATAAGACATCACTGGCCAGCTTTACTGCAGACCCAACAACTGTGAATATAATTGACTGAATTCCAAAGGTTTCTAGCTCTCGATTCAGTTCACACACAGACTCAGAAGACTAATATCGAGCAAGAATTTCACCTGTGTTCTGAAGTGTGCAAAGCACTATTCTGTCACTCTGCTGGTACTGAAAACACAATATAATGCATTAAGCTTTTCCCATGTCTGCCCAGAGGTTAAGTTAATGAATAACTGCAGTAGGTGAAGTCAGTTTTCAGAGAAGATCAATGAACATTTATTGCTAGTATAAGTCAAAGTAATGACTTCATGATGACCTGCTTTATTGGTTTTCTTTCATGTACGCTTATCAATTTTGTCATTTCGAAAGAGTGCTAGTTAATGGCACCCAACAAGACCTTCTGAGCACATGCCCACCAACCGACATCTGGAGGTGAAGAACATGAATGCAACATGATCCTGAGATCCCTCATCACAGTCAGACAGAATAGACCAAAGACCATAACCACTCTCTCAGTTTCTGGGACTTTAAAAATGATGAAGACTAATGTTATTATAAAATGGAGGAGGTTAAGTAATCTGAATTCTCTCCACTGTACAGCCCTGCCCACTGCTACATCTAAACTGGTATTTCACAATCCCACCCCTATTCACCTGCCCAAACCCAGTGCCACCCCTATCCAAACTGGCACGTCCCAGTACCACTTCTTGCCACATGGCCCAGCCCAGTTCCACCCTCATTCTCCTGGCCCCGCCCAGTCCAACCAGTCTCTCCTATAAATTCCAGTATTAAACAACTGGATATATTCATTTAGCAACTCCATACAGACCAAGTGCACACCATGAAAATACTTTTTCTTCTCGTAATAAATTCACCATAACTGTTTAATTGCAGAAACGGTTCAAAAACTCCAGACACTAGCAGCATGCATGAGGCTCCAAGGCTGCCTTTATTAATTGTGAACTGGAGGCAAGGTCTCTGATGCCGGGAAGAGCAGACAGCAGGTGGCAGCGTATTAAACAGGGGCCAGCAGGCAGGTGGAGGGCCGCGGGTGGCTTCCCATCAATCAGCTCTCGGATGCAGAGGAGCTTGGGCCTTCTCTGACACAGGGTCATTTTAATGAATAAATCAAACAGGCGTGTCGTTAATGGTGGAAGAGGCTGTGGGCGGAGGCACAGGAAATAGCACACAGGAGGATCTGCCCCGTCTCGTCACTCAGGACGGCTTAATGCACACTGCTCAGCCTTTGGGGATGCAACCCGCTCAGTTAAGTTATAGGAAACACGCATCTCAGGACAGCAGACTTGTGTATAATAATGAGGGAGACACAAATTCTGTCTTCTAATTAGCTTAATTCTAAATAAATACCCAGCCAAACAGGATTTTCAGCTTAGCCGCATATAAAAAGTGACTCACTCAAAATGAGTCCATTCTAAATGCAGGGGGAGGCCTATTAGATCATCATAATGACAGCATAAACAGAAGCTAAAAACAGAAATATCTTGGCAGTTTAACGCCCGCCCCCCCCCCCATGTCTTTAGGAGGTGGTGTTGTGCTCTCCTGGTTAGGACGCAAGTCTTATTCTACAGCTGTACACTGTACATGTGTGTATAGAAATGCTTTTTCCACCCGCTTTATATATTGCGTTCAAAAAGATGACTTTGTGCTTGTAGTGGGGAGGGTCGCCAATCTGAATCCCATGGCTGGCAGAGTTTCCCTTCGCCCCTTAACCCCAAGGCCTGCTCCAGGGGTGCTGGACAAACAGCTGGCCCAGTGCTCTGACCTCAAGCGTCATGCTTACCTCTACGTGTGTCTTATAAGAGGGACTATTAGATTATTATGATGCAGGGATGCAGATGTGTTGTGTGGTATGGTGGGGGGGGGGTACCTCTGCCCGTGCTGTGCCATGTCGATGGCCCGCCTCGCTGGCACCGGTGACCCGCCATCCGTCACGCTGAGCACCTCCATGGACTTCCGCTCCGGTCTCCTCTTGCCGTGCCGGTTCAGCATGGGCGAGTCCACACGCTTCCTGGGGGGGTCTGCGGGAGTGGGTGTTCAGTAAATCATCCATTGCAGATCGAGGACGCACGATTCATCACTGAGCTGAGTGAGTGGTCTGCCTGGAGGCCTGGCGTTTCCTCCAGGGCAAACAGAGATTTAACCGTCTGCCCAAGCTTGTCATTAGAACAAGTGTTATGTCTAAATAATGACCTGTACGGCAACATCAAATATAACAATACATACAACAATAATTACAGACTCGCTGATCTAAATAATGATTTATTATTGGACAGATAAACCCCGCTGTCAAGACGGCAACAGTCACAGCGAATCCTCATTCCTAACACTACATGATGCTTAGAAAGTGAGTTTGCTGGCACCTCCACCTTCTGAAACCAGAAGGGTCCCACCAAAGCTGTGGGAGTAGATTACTTGTGTCTATATAATGACCAGAAAACATTAATTCTTCTCCAGCAAATTCCCCAGCAATGGACTTTGAATATGACAATTAAATCATTATATCTCTTTGCAAAGTGTTCATGAGGGATGGGCATACCTATTTCATTGCGTGGGGGTAGGTTTTGGTCCTCGTGGCTGGGGTACCTTTCCTTACGATCCAGAAGGAGAAAGTAGATCATCTTCTCCTGGTTGTCACTAAGATCAGTGAGAGAATTGACAGAGCTTTCCACACAGCCAGACCTTCTTCAGATATCAGACAAAATGGTTGAACCTTCTCAGCCACAATGATAACCATCAGATCGCGTGCAGCTGGAAAGACGTTAGGTGGTGACTGTAAGCTAATGGGATGGCCATAATCAGAATGGGAGAGAAATTTGTAATGTCAGCTAAAACCTATGAGTGATATGCCACCCCCCTGCCCCCCACCAGCTAACCGCAGCATTTCTTAATGCTAATGGAAAGAGCTACAAGACCAGGTGCCTCAGAAAAGCCACTACAGACCATCCATCACTGGCAATAACAAGGACCACAGATGAAATGTACTGATGGTAATTGTGCTATTTTTGCGATGAAGGATAGGCACGGCTATGGAGAATCGTTCCACGGCTGCTTTCCTGGGCCACCGTTCAGCTAATAAACAAAAACAAAAACAAACAGTGGCAAGGAGATTCTTGCATTCAGGTTCAGATGATGACATTGCATGGGACCCCCACGGTGTTACTCAACCCAATCCTCAAGGACCTCCACACTGTCCGTATTTTTGCTCTCTCCCTGCTCGTAGTACACCTGAACCAAACAATCAAGCAATTAATACCTGGTGTGGTGCGAACTGGGAGGGAGCAAAAATGTGGACTAACTGGGCGCCCTTGTGGACTGCCTTAAGAATCATTGGTTAATTGCCAATAGGTGAAACGAGTGAACCGCAGGTCCTGTCATTGTTGATGCACTTTGGTTCAGGAGAAATCCATATTCAAGCAGGACACTAGAGGGGCAGAGGGCATTCTTCAAGTCACCCCACAGACACCACATCTCATCACTCACTCTTCTGAAAGCAGATCCTTCATCAGTTTGTTCTTGTCCCGGAAGCAGCCCAACGAGTGCATGCTCTCCAGCACATCGGGGTCGATATCTTCGGCTGAGGGCAGCGTGCGGATGGCGACCTTCCGAGGAATGGGCTGCTCTGGCTCTGGCTCATTCTTGCCCCCTCTGGCAGGAGGACCAAATGACACGCAAGGCATTCAGCACCGCTAACGAGGATTTCCCGCATTTGGCTTGTATCACCCTTACGTCAAGAGCAAAAAAAATCCTGCAGACTGAACTTTAAGCAGATGACAGTTTTACAGTAATGTTATTTATAGCACTCAGTTTACCCTTGTCCCATTTATACATATTATATTTTAACAAAATCAAACTGGGTTAAGTACTTTGCTATAAGGCACAACAAGAGAACCCCAAGGAGTTTAAATGACAACCTTCCTGGTTAGACAGCCTACGCCCCCAATCACCCAGCCACACTCCACATGATATAAAAAGAATTTGTATTTTATGTGGCCTTGATCCCGGGACCTAGACCACAGCTGGCTGCCTAGACAAGGTTATTTACTTATGTTTCAGTATCATAATCAGGCGGCGGAAAGGTGGAGATTGGGTGGCAGCGGGGTACAGTTCGCGCCTCACGCGGAAGCTCCTGGACTTCTCACTCCACACCTCATCGTCTGCTCTGTTATTATTCTGGCCGGCTGCTCTCCAGGCCTGCCCTCAGGGTCGCCCCCCCCTCCCCCCCCCCCGCTATCCCACGCGCCTCCTCGATTCCTCCTCAGCCAGCTCATCAACAGTTCGGCGATAACCCCATTATTTGAATCAGGCAGGGTGGCAGTGCAGTTGAACGAATGTCCGGGGGGGCAGAGGAGGGGCCCCCGAGGGAGCCACTGGGTGGGACTGTAAAATGACTCAATTTACGATGTTGTTTTTTGTTTTTTTGTTGCTGTTGTGATTATTAACTGTTATTTCATCTCTTAGTTTGAACTTTCACCAAGAGCTACTTCTATCTATCACCTAGCTTCAGCTTTATAGTTTGCACTTGTTTTACCTAGTCAAGTCAGTAGTGGACCATCTACTTTCCTGTGAATTAAAGAGCCAGAAATATGTACTGGGAGCCCCATGTGACAGTTGGTCCCTTAGTCTTTTAATGGAAGTCACACAACAGTATGCAAAGCAACATCAATTTCCTCATGCCACAAGGCGTGGCTAACTCCTCAGGCTCCTCAGTGATTGGGCTCCATCCTGCCGTGCCATTTTTACTCACCCAATGACATAAACAGTCCCGAGTAACCCCCACCCCCCCCCACCCCGTTTCCCTGAGCCCGACGAGAAGCCAGCCATACTTACATGTACCACGTATGCTTCTGGATCTGTTCTAACTGTACGGACGGGAAGCAGGGAGAGGAGGGCAAAGACACAGAGAGTGGAGAGGTTAACAGGGGCAAGCGATGTGGATTCAGAACAGAACCGAAACGAACAGGAACTACACAGAAAAGCAGCCGACATTCACTGAGCGTGTGACACATCACCCTCTGACTCACCCGGGACAGAAAAAGGCAAAACGGCAGAGGAAAGATAAACGCCACAGTGCAAAAAGCCATGGGACATGTTGGTCTTTGTCTCCCATACAGGAGCAGAAGAATGTTCCGGGCCTGAGTCGCAGGAGATAAGGGCCACAGCCAGGAACTGGGCAGAGACATTGGAGCCGGAGTGGTATCGAGGGATTCGCCGCCGCTTCAGGGCCCCAGCGAGCTGCGGTCCCACCTATCTCTCCCTGCACACTGCCCCAGTCCTGCTAAAATCCTGCTGTTGTGAGACTCCGAGTTCCATCCTCTGTGCCTACCACAGCCGGATCTGTGGCTGCTGCCAGCACGGTGCACTCTTGTGGGCTCAGATTGGGGGATGGGAATCGGGGGGGGCGAGAGGTGGGTTTAGAATGACTGTCCTCAGAGCCAATTACTCCAGTGGTCCGTACAGGGAGACCTCAAACAATTACCGATCAATGCAAATTGGATATACTAGATGCTTAGTGCGGTTACTGCTGACAGATTTAAGGGAATGGTGGCATGAAAGGAGAGAGCTTCTTCTGACCTTTAACCTTCATTGGAGACGGCGGTCACCAGGCATCCTCCACATCCATAAGGGAAATCCCATTCAGGCTCCTTATTATCGGCACGGGGAAATAATTACGCAGCAAACCAATCAGGAAGGGCGCGGAGAAACGGCTGCCACATTCAGACCGAGGGTTAGCAGAGCAATGATGGTCAGAGCAACCAGTTGCAGCTGCACTGTAAAGGGGAAGCCCCCATCTCCCCAAACTCCACCATGCCTTTTTCTGTCCCTTTTTGTCTAAAAGGTTTGCATTCCGAGCCCCAATCCCCCTCCCCACTCCTGAGGTGACATGAGCGATACTGAAGCCTTTTGCTTGATCCCGAGCCGCCATGTGCTGGAGTAATTTAGCGCGATGCGCTGAATTGAACCGATCAATCAATTTCATTTACGCAGCTGCTCTCGACACAGACAGAGCAAAGGACCAATGAATTCCTGAAGCACGCTCCTGTGCTTCTATCCAGCGGCCACTGGGGGCACCTGAGAGCTTTTAAAAAAACATACACAGGCACACACAGGCAGACCTGCACACACGACTGAGAAATCAGAGTGATTAGCGGGCTTAAGGGAGCAGTTCTCTTTCATCAAGGACGTTTATTCTTTCATTGATGGAAGATAAAAGGCCTCTTGTTTTGCCCGCCCTCACCCATGCGCCAGTGCCGGTGCCATTTGCACTGGCGATGGGCGCCTGGGTCTGGCCCTCTGGATTCCACAGGGAATCCCAAAATGAGCCCCTTCATGACCACCTTCCAGTGACCGCTGGGCACCTCTTACAGAGATCTAAAAATGGCTCCAGTGCCATAAGAGGATGAAGCAGACATCTTCCCTGGGGGTGTGGGGATGGGGGCTGGGTGATGGAGGTATATCCTGCCGTACTCCAGGACTGGGCCAGGCGAGCAACGGTAATGGGGGAAGAATCACATATCAAGGAGTTCCAGGTCTTGTTTGGAGAGCGGTTGCCATGGCAATCAATGATCTACTTACGGCGAGCCTGTGCCGTGTAAATGAGAGCGAGATTTTAGAAGCAGGCTTACTAAATTTAGAATCCAAATTAATTCATTAGTCATAAACGAACGGTTGCGTTTGAAAATTTCATCTGCATCTCGGTGATTTATTAGAGAGGGATGATCACAGCACCAGAACCGCCACGGTCGAGTATGTTTTGAAATGTTGCGGGTTCTTGCTCACGTTGCGCCGCTTGGAAGCATCTTTCTTCTGGAGAGGGAGGAGTCTGAGGTGCGTTATGTCAGATGTGCTGCTACGCTTCTAAAGCTGCAGGCCGTTTGTGTCCATTGCTGATCTGTTAGAAGGACCCAGCTGTGAAGATGAATGACAGTAGGATCCAGCGGCACCAAGTCATGTTTGAGTGGTTGGGGCTGGGGGCTAGGGGGCAGCAGGGCAGAGAGTGTAGCGTAAGAGGCGAAGGGAGGGGTTGGTGGTTACTTGAGGTCAGCAGGTAGAACATCCATTTACAGCTGTATAGAGGTCAAAGGTCAGGCAGTGCACTCACAAGCATAGCCAGAGGTCAGAGGGCAACCCTTTCTGTTGCAGGCAGAGTAATACTGCAAACAAGATGCCAGCAGACACAGCGGATGCCAGGCTGGGTCTCCTCCTCCTGATATTATGTCACATCCTTCTGGGGACTGCACAGTGACTTGAGGTTTTGTATCATAACCATGCCTGGTGCTCAATGGAAAGTAGATCTGAACAAGTCCAAGTTATTTTTTATTTTTTTTTAATTTTTTGGGGGGGGTTGCAATGGGTCAGACTGGCCATCTCACAGCCCATTACATTTACTTTTCTGAGGAATTATGGAAACGAAGAGTTAGACACAGCCAGCCTGCCCCAGCGTGAAGTTTCTTCAGCGCAGGCTTGCTCTGGCTCACAGACTCGCCAAGTTCCGGTGTTCGTTTGTCCAAGGGCAGCAAATCCTCAACTGTCACCGTCTGCCCGGAGTAGAGGATCTGGCCCAGGGCAAGGAGACAGAGGCCACGTCCTGTTCTGCAGGCGCCCAGGTGAGAGGGACAGAGGGCGTCTGCATCATCCCATAAACAACACATGCTCTGAGCTTACAGAGGATGGTTGTCATTTGTGTTTGCCTTGCTCTGCCTCTCCATTCTCCCTGGATTACTATACATTTGCCATGGCACACAGCTCACATGTGAAGATCAAGCAGGCCACAGTTGGTAGAAAGACACCCAGAAGTTCAGAGGAAGCAGATAAAGGAAGATAAAGACCATGAGGGTCACCTGGAAGATGACCGACAGTGACCCCTGTAGGCCAGTTGGATGTGTTAGCCTTGAATAATAAGAATGTCTTCAAAGAGTTTAGCAAATATTAGCAAGTATTAGAATCTCAAATAATATCCATCCATCACCCAAAAGAGCTTATCCAGGGGAGGATTGCAGTCAGCTTGAGGCCTATCCCAAGAAAGGGGACGAGGCAAGAAATGGGATGTGACATCATCATAGGGCAGCCACTTTGAGAAATTTAGGGTAGAGAACATGCGACATCCACACAATGGGATTATAACCCCCAATATTCAAGATGTGAGACAGTGTAAGCCCTAAACCCAACATTGCTGATCTCAAAATACATTATAGTTCCAGTGACAAGTCAGCAAACACATATAGTCGGCATTCAGACGTTGGATGCTAACAGGCCCCGGGGGGCTTGATGATAGGGCGCGAGAGCAGGTCTGACCGTTAGCCGCTTGGTGGCGTCCACCTCGATCATGCCTCTGAGCAGGTTCTGACAGTCCGGCGGGATGAAGTGTGGCATGTGGAAAACGCCCAGCTTCACCTTCTCCAGCAGGTTCCGCAAGTTGTCGTCGTCGAACGGCAGGGCGCCCTGGAGGACAGACCGCGACAAGGGAGGGACAGGGAGATGGAGAAGGAGAGGGGGAGAGAGAGGGAGATAGAGAGAGAGAGAGAAGTATAAGATAGGAAGGGGGGGTTACAAAAGAAAAAAGAAACAGAAGCAGAGGAAAAAAAGGGCCTAGATAAAGATAGTATTTATCATACATTTGAATAAAATAGACTGATGAGAGGGATGGGTAAACAAAACAAAACATTAAGATGCATAACATCATTTATAGATCTTTTAAAAGGTTTTTTGTTTACAAGCCATCTTCATTACGAGCAGCGTTTTTACTTCAAATAATAATAATAATAAAAAATAACGGCAGAGGGCAGCTTTAGTGATAATGATCTCCATCTCTGCCTGTTCTTTATCATTCTCCTGTCAGAGTTTATCAGCACCTCCCTGAAACAAGGCAGAGCCCGGGCCCGGAAAGGCAGGGTTCCAGGTGTCTCCCTGTAAGCGGAGCCTAGCTGCAAGGGAGTGAAGGCATCGGATACGGTGGGCGGAAGGCAGAGAGAGGTGCTTTAAAAAGCAAATCTGTGTGTACCGGAGAAACCAAAATAAGCCCACCTCACCATGAGAAAAGGTACCTGGCTTCTTTCAAAGTAAATCCTATTTACTGACTCTACTGGTGGGGGAACAAAGTTTTTAGAAACAAGAAAAGCACCACAGGCGGCGATGGTGAAAGGCTGCTGCCTTCCGGTGAAAGCTGGTTCGTGCAGTGTGCACGGCCACGTCAGGCTGCGTATTTATTTTCCTCTCCCAGCCTGCTTTGCGGCCACGTGCTGTATGTTCACAGCCATAAATAGGAGGGCGACAGGAAACAGGAGCTGATTATGGTGGGTTAGCGGGAAACTGACGGGCAACAGAAATGCCACGTGAAAGGGTTATAGGCCCGCCCCCTCTGGAAACGAGGAAGCACATTAAAAGCAGATAGTCGTTCCATGAACATGACATCATCTATCTCACGGTTCCATCACCACAGTAACCTACTTCTCCAGATACAGCTTTAAAAGAGCTGCAAAAGGCTTCGTTATAGAAGAAATTCAGCCCAATTTAATTACACGACAAATCAGCAGCCGGTGTTCTGCAAACAGCATGCTGGGAAATGGCCCGCAAATCGTGTAAATAAACAGCCGCCCCTGCATCCGTCACCCAACCACTTATCTTGGACAAAGTCACAGGTGGCCTGGAGCCTGTCCCAGACGGTACACCTCAGATGGGATGCCAGTCCATCACTAGGCACACACACCCAATCATGCACTACAGGCAATTTAGAGACACCAATTAGTACATGGCCCAGGAGGAAATCAGAGGACCCTGGAGGAGACATACAAATAGAAGCAAAATGGGATTTGAACAGGTGAGGCAACAGAGGTACCCACTGAACTCCCCCATTAAAACCCCTTCCTCCTGTTCCACCTCATCAAGACCAAGTCCACACATTGACTTCATTAATCTAAAGTACGCTTTGATCTCTCCATGACGGCGATGTCACTTAAGCCAGTTGGTCACAGAGAATGTTTTCCTCCACCTGTACGGAAACCTAGCAACATTATCACCAATTATGATTAGTAAGCAAGGAAATGGAATTCAGAGGCTCTGGTGAGGTAGGGAATAGAGGCCCCATTGAGGTAGGGGACAGAGGCCCCAGTGGGGTACGGGATAGAGGCCCCTGTGAGGTAGAGCATAGAGGCCCCTGTGAGGTAGGGGACAGAGGCCCCGGTGGGGTAGGGGATAGAGGCCCCTGTGAGGTAGGGGACAGAGGCCCCGGTGGGGTAGGGGATAGAGGCCCCTGTGAGGTAGAGGTTACAGTCCCCTACTGAGAACATGGGTAGTTGAAGACCCGTGTTTTTGGTGACATTATTAATTTATTTGTTTGTTTGTTTGTTTGTTTGTTTGCTTCTTTTAAATGTCTGTAAAGCACTCTGTAAACGCTGTGGTATAAAAACATCGCAATATAAATAAAGATTGATTGATTGAACTAGAGAAAAAAAAATCACCATAATGAATTAATTTAACTAACAAATCGACAGCATCCCACTAACACAGAAAGCCCCGTTCAATAAGCTAAATGCACTCAGTAGAGCCAGGAAGCCTACGGTCCCAAGGCTAATGTGATCCTGTAGGTATTAGACTTCTTCAGCACTAATAAACCAGTTAGGATGCTGTTTGGGAAGCGTATCCTTTACAATGACAAGCACACTTCGTATCGGAAGGAAAAGTCATCTCACTCTCTCCCAAAGTTTTACTAGTATTACCGCTGTGGTAAACTCCGGATGGTGTGCGACCCATGAAATATGGATAGGTCTGTCTGTGGCTTGTCCCAAAATAACACCCGCGAGAGCTCCTTTAAGGATTTCCCTCATAAAAACCACCCGTAGCGCCATAACCCAACCTCAGCAGAACAGACGGGGATTTGGGACAGAGTCATAAAGAGGAAAGGGACAACAGCTCACAAGAGGAGAATTCAAAATGTCCACGGTCCACTAAAACCAAAGCCCCCCCCCCCCCCCGCCACTCCTCACACCCAATAAACTGCCTGCAAATCCATGTGGAGAGGATTTGATAGGCAACTTTGGGCCCAAAAATAAAGCTTTATATCACTTTGGGCTACTCGCGGAGCAGAAACTTCACGAGAGCCTCGTCAGCAGCGAGAAAAGTTTGCCGAGAAGTTTTATGGGAGAATGAGCATCATGCAAATGAAAGAGGCTTCACAGCGTATCCGCGCCGTAATCACAGACCAGCCACAAACAATAAGAGGCTTCACAGCGTATCCGCGCCGTAATCACAGACCAGCCACAAACAATAAGCGACACTTACAGCCACGGTACCTCACTCCCGCGGCTCAGACCACAGTGTTTAATCAATGGCCGCTCATTTGCACAAAATTAACAATTAGCAGTTAACTGAAAGGAACAATTCACCTCGGCAGGTGTGGCAACCCAGAGAAAGACAGAAGGACCTTCGAGAGCAGATTTGATTAGCATCTAACGCATCAGCCTGTTTTAATGGGACGTGCAGAAGTCTTTAGGTTTCCTGGCACTTGCTTCTGCCATGATAGGCACGGGCCTTGAGGAAGCAGCATAAAATGCACAATAAGACTGTGTCGCTCTGATGAGATGGGCGGCACCGCTGCGATGACTGGCCCACTGCTAACGGGGCCCAGTCCACAGCGTGCGGGCACTCACCACTAAGAGCGCGAAGAGGATGACACCACAGCTCCACACATCTGCTTTCCTGCCGTCGTACTTCTCGCCCTGCCGGACGGAGTGGGAATGATGACGATAGAGGGAGGGAGGGGCGGAGGGAGAGGAGGAGCAAGCGAGAGAGAGAACGAGAGTGGGCGGCAGAGGACAGGACAGATGGAATGGGAAGAGGGAGGCGGGCGGGGAGAGAGAAGCATTAAACGTTGGAGGGAGTGTCCATTTCACGGTGATGTTGGGAGGGGGCGTGGCCTACTTACCCTGATGACCTCTGGGCAGGCGTAGTGGGGCGACCTGTCAGGACAGGAACACAAGGCGTGTCACTCCTCTGTTTCATGCCAGGTGAACCCAGAGGTCCCAACAAAATGAGGTCTGTGGAATTTAAGCCTTTGGGTAGCCTGTGCACATATCTAGATTCGCTTAAGAAAACAGAGCTCATTAATCAGTGCAGGGAGCCCTGCATCTCATCACTGCAAAGCAGCAATGAACAGGTGGCCAAGGCCTAACAGTCACTGCAAAATGCCCAAGATCAGCCTTTGTGACTCCAAGTCAGTAAGGGCAACAAATCAATTTCTTTGGTAAATCCCTTTACCACACGATTCTAAAAATACAAACGAAAAATATTGTTGGAAGCAAGTGGCCCTGCTGGCTTTTGTATGTATGATAGGACATTATCCATCCATTTGCCAACCTGCTTATCCTTCTGAGTCACAGGGGGCCTGGAGCCCATCCCAGAAGCTATGGGCATGAGGCAGGGAACAACCCAGGATGGGGGGGCCAGGCCATCACAGGGCACACTCACACCTATGGGCAATTTAGTAACTGCAATTAGCCTCAGCATGTCTTTGGACCATCGGGGGAAACCAGAGGACCTGGAGGAAACCCCACAACGACATGGGAAGAACACGAAGACTCCACCCACATGTAACCCAGGCAGAGACTTAAACCTGGGTCCTAGAAGTGCAAGACAACAGTGCTAGCCACTGCACCACCATCCCACCCCAACAGGATGTCATAGGATAGAGAAATTAACTGGAATATCAGTCACTGCAAAGCACTGAAAAGAGAGAATCCATTACTGTAGGTCACAGGGGCCCAATAGCGAAATCACTCTGCAGACAATGGGATTTGAACGAGGAACCACTCAAACACAGGTACAGTGTCATAACCCCACACTGGATATTTTTGCATTTTAATTTTTCTCAAAAGTCATTCAGCTCGGAAATATGCTTAGAATTTTCCATTTTCTGAATATTCTTCTCATGACACTAAGGAAACACCATAGGAAAATTTGTAAGCAATGACAAAGTGCTATGTAAAATGTGAATTACAGGTCATTTGAGTTCTGCAGATGAAGAGCAAGCCCCTGTGCATATGGAGTGAGGGCCCTCACTGACCCATAATGCAGTTGGCAGAGAAGCTTATTCCCAGTCATGTACTCTGGCTGCCTGTCTTCCTGTCATCCCATCTATCACTCAATGGATATTCAAGCCTTGAAGTCAGAATGAAAGAAGTGACACGGCAAGACAGAGACCCCTGCACAAACTGCCTCGGCAGCCCTTATTCTGCGTGACATGTGGAGGGCTTTTGGAAATAAGTCATTGGCACATAAAATATTAAAGAAAAATAAGCTTTGGTGATAAGTCACACTGCATACCAATTCCTATTTCAACACTCACTGCTTTTTAGACTAAGTTAACTTTTCAGCAAGTTCATCAAAAAGAAACAGAATTATTTAAAAAGGAAAACTTTCACTTGCTTGCTAGACTAAACAACTACCCCAAAGAAGGCTCACTTCAACAGAGAAGGATACATGTTCCTATTTTGGGTAACTTATACAGATACAGACGTGAAATCACTTTCCCAATCATGTGCTGATGTTCAGTTTTTCACTTGTGAAACTTTCAAAAGCTTGTATACCTTCAGGGTTTAGGCCATCGGTTCTTGAGGGGCAATTTAGCACAGCTCATCTGCTTCCTCATTTTAGCCGAAATCTCCATGTTGTGAGCAGGGAGCAGTAAATTGATTGTAATGAGAAGCAGGGCATGATGGGGCCTCTGTTATACCTTGAAAGCACTTCAGACATTATGCCGTGGTGTCTAACACAGGGTCCATAATGGAATAAAAGTACATTCATTTAATGGATAATAGTCATGGCCAAGGTGAACTGCATATAACAGATGCCATTTTCTTGGAAGAAAAAAAAGGAGGGTTCCTTAAGCTTGGTCATCAGATATGGAGAGGAGCATTATAGCATATTATCAGGAGCTGAAGGGCACCTTGACAGTAACTTACTTTTAAGCCTTATAGTGGTAGGAAAAGGGCAGTCCCTAAACCACGGCTGCTGCGGGGACAGGGCTGAGGAATCAGAGGACAAATCTATATGCTCAAGATTTCAGAATTTGGGTCAGACCATCTGTTTTGCAGAAGCTGCAGCCTGGATTTGATGAAACACCAAATTAGATAAATGAACAGAACTGTACACCAATAGATGTATTGCTATATATTACTAAGTCGCACTATCCTCACAACTCTTAAATCCAGCAGGAGCTCATTATCCGTAGAAAAAAGGGAATACATTTGTGTCAGAAGAGTGGAAGGCAGGCAGGGTTAAGATGAATGTGTTTAATTAAAAACTGTCACATCTGCACTTAGAGACAGGCCGGCCGCAAGCATGGGGTAATCAATAATCACACCAAGCGCTCTCCTTTGGAAATGCACAAAAACGCTGCATCCTCATGGCACCCAGGACCACAGTAGCTTCAGACATGTGGAAACGTAAGTTCTGGATGTGCAGGCAGTTTCTACCCCCTGTCCACACAATGCACAAAAACGACAGAAAATTATGGTTTTGGCAGTCGCATTATCCTGTGCTCAGCTCAGCAACAATAAGGCTGGACAAAAGAAGCAGGACTCTGTCTCCAACACATCTGTTAATGTTTTCCTTGTAAAAATATTGTGCGTTTTCCTATCAATTATCTGCTAAAAATGTTTTTTGTTCTGCTACATAAAAGTTAGGAAGTAGATGATGAAACCCATCTGTCATGTGCTTCATAAATAGTTCAATATGTTTTAATTAAATATTACATATTTAATAGTCATTTTCAGTATCTGACAGGTGCCAGTGTTTGATATTAAATGATCCATCGAATCATTTTAATAGATGGAAAACAAAAAGGGACAGAGGGTCAGGGAAATCCTAAACAGACTCTTTATAAACATCATGCATAAAATCCTTTAGCCTTTTTAAGTCCCACAGCAAAGCTATGTTATGTCAGTGAACAGTGTTAAGAACACATAACTACCAATTTTCTAACTAAACAGTGACTCAAAACTATGGGTGACAAATACAGATTAATAGTGTCTGCAGAAATCTACAGAGCATTCCAGAAATGTTTTTAACTAGGGAATCCCAAACCAGAGTCCAAGAACTGGTACCGGTCTGTGGCCGGTATTCCACCGAGCCGTGGAAACCTCAGGGGTTTGCAGAGGGGCTGATTAATTTCCAAAAATAAACTGTATATTGTTAGCGTTTTACAACCACTCAAATTTATGTGTTCTGTAAACAGACGTGGTTAAACTTATGAAATCGCCAAACAATCTGCTGGTACAACACCCTTCCCCAGGGCTGAACGAATTTGGGAAAATATCTAAATTGTGAGGTTTCTGACAGATATTTAGATTTTACTTTTGAAATAATTTTTTAAATATAAATTTTTATTTTTATTGAATAAACTGTGTCCATTCGCCGTCAGTGACTGTAAACAAGACAGCTGGGCTATTGAAAGTGAATAACTTACTTCCTAACTGTATTCAGAGGTTGTTTGAAATTAGAGAGAGCAAATATCAATCCACATTCGTGCACATTTTTACACGTGAAGAAGGTTTTGAATATTTGTGGATCACTTGCCTGTCTGTTTGTTCGTCACATTAAATTTGTAACTTCCCTCCTATTCATTTGTGGATTTCTGTTCAATTCATGATAAGGCTGATATATAGAAAAAAAATCCATAAATGTGAGGTGCAGCTGTGATATATATCATTATCGGGATATGAGATGACTTATATCGGGATATGAGATGACTTATATCGGGATATGAGATGACTTATATCGGGATATGAGATTTTGATCACATCACACAACCCTAACTGACATTGCTGCCCAGTCTCCAGCGTAATGGTGAAGAGCATGGATGACGTAATTTACAGATTTACTGTGGCACCACACTGTCACCTGTGGAATCACCTATCGCCCCTGGCTACACAATAATAATGAGGTTCCTCTCTGCTACTCGCACTGCCCCCAAGTGACAACCGCCTAAGCAAGTAAGGGCCATCTAAGTAAGTCGGACAATTGACAAAGACAACAGGAAACATGAGCGCCACACGGTGTTTGCTTTGGTCACTGCAGCTCCCTGTTTTTCACAGCTAATTTAAGTGATTGCAAAACCTGAAAAAAGACACAGAAAATACAAGCCCTGAGTCCACTGTTGAAGCCACTATTGTGCACGTCTGGTTTACTGTGAAAACAAAATCAGTAAAAGAATGCATCTGTCAAATTTACTAAAATAGAATATCATTTAGGCACAAAACACACTCATCTGTTCTGGAACTAAATCTACATCCCAAGGATAAGTTTGGGATTTTCATGAGAACACAGGCCACGCAAACTCTTTGATTCAGTCCTTTAAATGACACTTTGGTTAATTCTCTTCCACTTAAATAAGGTATCCTCTTGACATTTAATTAAACCCAGTGATATTTCCATCTGACTGTCCTTTCAGATCTTGCATTATTCTGACATGCCCTATTCAATTAATAAACCCAAAGCTTTATAGTGCATTCCACAATTTTTATATATTTAATTGAAAAGATTTTTTTATGCAGATGTATATTATATATTTTAAGCATTTCCAAAGGTTTTGCCACTGTGGGTAGCAGTGGATAGCAGGTGTGCAAAGCAAGGACACAGGGTTAGCTGGGGCTTCTAATCTATGAACTCAAGCCCACATCAAGAAGACACGCCCACAATATGTTAATTAGCCGCTCATCTGCTCCAACCCTTCACTGGCTCAGGGGCCATAGAAGGAAATGGTAGCTCAGCTCTAAAGCTGTATGACGACAATTGAATGATACTTCTTTCATTAAGCTAATGTGTCCATTCATGGTGTGCATGATCCCATCATTGTTACTACTGTCATCCTCATGAGAAGGGCTCACTCACCCACAGCTGGTTTCCAACAGACTGTCCCCGACCTGCAGGGACGCCATGCCGAAGTCTGCTATACGGATGTTGTTCTTCTCGTCCAGAAGCAGGTTCTCTGGCTTCAGGTCCCTGTGGCTGTGAGGAAACAGTGTGAGAAGAGTGAGGAGAGTTTGGTGGGACTTCAGGACACACGCGAGGTTTAAGGTATGCAGACACTACAGAACATGACCTGCATAACCAACCCCATTCAATCAGAGCCACAATGCCCGTTATGGGTCCGCTATGGCTCAGCAGAATACCTAATCAAACTGGGACGTCCACCTTACAAAAGCAACAAATGTGTTTAAGGTAGCCATAACTACAGTCTATTTCTCTTATTTCACAGAATGTCAAAGGCATATCTAGGGATAAGAGCCCTGCTGTTTTTACACTAACAAACTATAACAAGATCTGACAAGACATTTAGAAAATAATTTATCCCACTCCCATTTTCTATTAAATGGTGACTTTAGTATATAGAAGATGAATCCCCAAAAAAGGTTTGCAGAGATTAAATAGAATTTGGGTTCATCTTCTATTATAAATTGAATGTTAACATAAGTTGAGGTTCTCTTAATTCTAATTTATCCTTACACTACAAGCTAAACACGTCCTGTACCTGATGGGAAGAGCTCCATGCTCTTATATGCTCCTGATTGCATATCCTGGTATTGTCACGCTGTGCTAAAGACTCATATTGTGATAACAGCTCAATATTCCTGCTCTGATTTTGTACAGCATAAAATATGAGAAAACTTTTAAACTTCCTTTAAAAGGAGAGCACTGCCACTTTGACTGATCCGCCACATCTGCTCCTGTCTGTCCTGGATGCTGTCAAACTCACTGAGATCACAGACGGCAAATGATTGGCAGCGAGGCAATTAAAGTGGCTGGCTGCGCATGCTGATTATGGCAATCATTCAGCCCCCTGGATTAATAAAGGTGATAGTCCATCCTTATTGCTCTCTGTTTATTGTCCTTAAAAACATCTGGTATCTCCTCAGTGGTTGGAAAGCTCAGAGCAGCCACAACAAACTGTGCCATGATGCTCCCACTGAGTTCATGTTGTACCCAACGGGAGGGTGAGGTACTCCACAAGCAGAGTACAAGTTACTCATAATTAGCAAATGCATCTAATTACAGAATCAGCCAACCACAACTGATTAGATAAGCTTTCTTTTGTTTTTCTCATGTCACTTGTGTCAGTCCTTCAGTTTATATCAACACATTAATACTATCTGCAATCTTCTGCCTGCCAAGACATTCATGAGTTATACAACAAAGGTTTGCTATAGAAAAGGCTGACAAAAGCTGCTAAATTAGTGTTTATTATAAAGATCTGTGTTTTGCTTTAACAAGTTCCAGTGCTTAATTTATAATGTTCACTTTTTAAACAAAAACATTTTTTTTTTTTTGTCAGCAAATCTCAGTGACACCACAGTGAACAGGCGTCGGTCTGACAGAGGTGTCCCACTCAGCTGAATCTCTGTTTAATGGTTTTTATAGGAGGCACTTCATGGAACTGTATATTTACATGTGCTGTATTTGGGACCTCACCCATACTTCAAGTCAAGTTTCTTTAATCAGCGCAAACTCTTGAGGAGGCTAAACTTCACATTTTAGTAAATATATGTGTAACTTTTTCAAACACTGAACCAGACCGACGCTGCTTGGGAACCTGAGTCGAACTTTAGTTGCACTTTTAGACGGTCTCACAGCTGGGGGCTCTTAGGAAAGGTGTCGTTGGGGGAGGGTGAGGGTTTGCTTAGGGTTTTTCACCATGTACCACACAGCCTCAGCACTCAGGTAGCTGCTGATCCAAAACTGTCTTCAGGACATCAATTGGCTCAGAAAATTAATGGGCTCAAGACTGAAAGGAATGCTTTGCACCTACAGACTATCAGCCATTAGCGACTGAAGTGGAAATGAATGCGTAATATGATTTGTTCAGGTAAGATGGAGGTCCTGAATGTTTCCTGCTTCTTCACTTAGTTAGCTATGCTGTATTAGAATTGCAATTGTCTGTATTATTTAAAGCTTTCTGCTGGGATAAAATGCAATACATATGACCCAGGGGGTGACATAGACTTGATTTATGTTCTTTATGGTCTTGATTTAGATACTTTAACCTTTTTAACATACCTACAACAATGACTCAAGCAGTTTTAGGAGGGTAGAAAGAAATACTGAGCACTGTTGTATGCCCTTTCTAACACTATGGAACAGGCCACCAAAACACTGCTCACAGATGCGATGGTAACCGTGAATGTTCAGCTCTCTATCCACAAAATGGGACTATCATTTCATTACAGTTGCTGTAATAATTTTAAAACAATTACGTTCGTGCTAACGGACAGATAGTTTGATCAAAACTCATCTACTTCAGTCTTTGTGGGATTATATAATTAACCCCGAATATGTGAGGAGTAACACAATTCTCTTTGATTTCATTCCTCACGTTTCCAGGTCAAACAGATGATCCTTGTGCCAGCATACCCTCAAGCTTAAGCAAACTGAAACAGACTTGCAGCTTTCCCCTCAGCTCTCACATAGAAGCTAATGAGTGCTACGCTACCATAAATAAAATACAGAACACTACAAGCCCTATTACTTGCTAAAACATTTTATCTGGCCGTAAGTACCCATTTTTGTGTTTCATTTAATGAATTCTGTGATGGCCAGAAACTGCAATTAAGAGTGATTAAAGGCACACAGGTCCAACCCAATTCATGTATGATGCATTAAATTTCCTTAATATTTTCTGGGTTCTATTACAAACCCATTACTCTTCAAATTCAAAAATATTTCCCGACAAAGTTATTTGTGCTAATAAAACTGTCTGATGCAACACACATAAAAATAAACAGTGTAGATGCATACAAATGATCCAGAGGGTCATTCCTGCCTGCTACAGCCATTCTACAGTATGTAGCCAATTCATTATTTGGCTACATGCTGTTCCCACAACCCTGACCAGGTTAAATGGTTAGAAGATGGATGAATAAGAGAATACCATTTACTGTGATATCATTATGACATTGATAGATCAATATAGCCTGTATCTCTTAGTAACAGTGTGAACCAATGAATGTGAGAAGTGTTAAGCACATAGATTCCGATGCCCCTACATTCATAAAATACAGGAATTCTGAATTGTCCTCATGTTTGCAGGAACGTTACAGCATTACTACTTCATGTTACTGAACTTCTCAGAATTAAGCAGAAACAGATATAAAACCAATAAGGAACAGGCATGTATCTCACAACAGTAAATGTTTCCCATCAGAGATGTTGCGAGTAACCTATAGTCATCCCAGTGGTGCTGCAGGACACAGAGTCCGGTGGGCGCTTACTCAGGCTGCGATGGAGGCTCTATACATAGTTCCTCACCATATGGAGTGACTGTGACAGAAGTCCAACGCTGACATGATCTGCCGAAAGAACTTCCTGGCTTCCTTGGGTGTTAACCTGCCCTTCTTTACCAGGTAGTCAAACAGCTCCCCCCCTGACACGTGCTCCAGGACCAAATACCTGGACAGAAATAAAACAATTAAGAAAGGCACCCAATTTCCCCACAGATGACGGTTTCATTTTCCCATGCTGTTACTGGTATCTCTGAGAACTTCCTCTTACCTTTCTGTTTTTCATGATCATTCTTAGATCTTTTGAACTGGCAAACTGAATGTCACTTTATTTGAACCCAACCATTGCCCCACACAAGTGAGAAGCCTCTTCACTGTTTTTACACTAGGGTTGGGTGATATGACCTCAAATCAATATCACAATTAATTGAACATTTTGCCTCGATTACGATTAATGAACAATTATTTTGTTTTTGTTTCGTTTGCTTTTTTGCCCTCATATTTTATTGACAAGGTCTATACTGTAAATATGCTCAACTATTAAAGCTGGGATTTTTTTCTCTAATGAAAAACTATACATCTTATCTTTATGATTTTAAAATAACTGAAGGAAACACACACAGATGAACCATTATGGTTATTCACTGAATATTTCAAACAGCTGAAATCAAGGCAGAAATCCCTTGAAATGAAAATGTCTTATGAAAATACAGTAGAAAGTAATACAGTAAGGTACTGTACATAAAATACAGTATAAAGTTATACAGTAAAGTACTGTACATAAAATACACTATAAAGTAATACAGTAAGGTACTGTACATAAAATACAGTATAAAGTAATATTGTAAGGTACTGTACATAAAATACAGCTTACTGTAGTTTCGCTGCTGCATCTCATTGGCTCGTTTTTGTCAATTTATCATAAACTTTGATGAGTCTATATTCGTAGTTGAGTGAAAATGACTGTCTTTTCCCATCGTGTTCCCTGTGCATTAGCCTCAGGTAGCTAGCCATAAGCTAAAAGGTTACCACAAGGCAAATAGGCAAGTAACAAGAAGAATTACCATCATTTTAATTTTTTCCATATGTTATGTATAAAAAACCCAAAAGGAACACTGTAAGCTGACTACTTGATTACTGAAAGTGAATTATTTTAACAGTGTTTGTGCAGGAATGATTCTGTCCCAAGCCTCTTCATCCATATAAGCGGTTGATCACTATAACCATGATCACTATAAACAGTTTCCACTGTATTTTATATATTGCTAGTTTTGAAATTGATTGGTGGTATTACCTTTGGTAGCTGTTTTTCCGCAGTGTTTACATTTGACCTCTTTTTGTTCGGTGTCATCTTCACTAAAGCCACAATATGTCAAAACAACAGACATGGCATTTTTCTGCTCGAGTTGGTCAGTTGACTCGGTATTTGAGTTCGCCTCCATGCTGCTTCCATGTCACAGACTGGATAGGGCGGAGTCACGTGACAACACACGCTTTATTATGTTTTTAAGGGGATAGTACTTGAACACGCACTTGGGAAAGTATTAATAGATTTTTTTTAGTATTAACACTTTTTTTTTTTTTTTTTAAATGAAGTAACTGACATGGGCAAGATTCCTTCTAGTTTTGAATGTCTGTTTTGATTAATCTTTGATTATTTGCCCAGCCCTATCTTACACAGAGCAAGACTAGTCAGGACACGTCCTAAATTTTAATCCTAAAATTGTAGATTTTCAATTTTATAGGCTTTTTTTTTAGCTACCTATAGTAGTACTTACCATCTTTGTCTGCTACAGAGCCTCTCACAATCATGGGTGATGTTATCAGCTTAGGTCAACATTAGCACATAATTACTGATGGCACGATACGCCAAGACAGACAGGATCTCAAAGTGTAATGCCTTCCTTGCTGAGGAAACAATGTGAGATAGAACCAATGATGCAGACAAGTGACTATGCCGCTTTTAATTCAGTAACAACTGAAAAGGATGCACACGAGCAACTACTGGCAGAGGAGTCATTTACACAGCAAATTCAGTATCAGTAAACTGTTGAATTAACTGCCAATTTTGCTGCATAAAGCATGAAAGTAGAACATTTCTCCCCCAGCCAAACATTTCACAGAAACGACAGAGCTATTTATCTATGCCAAGAGAATATAACACATAAAATATATAAATAACTGAATGAATCAGAGCAGCAGCATCTTTATCAATTATTAAAGGCCGCATTTAAGTAAAACCGCAGGAGCTCGCCTGGAAATTGAGCAGTAAAACTAGTCTGATATTTATGTAAATCGGCACATGCATATGCATGAAGTTATAAGAGAACAGCGTACTGTACAAATACAAAAAAGGAAAAAAGAATTATGCTAATATTTGAGATCATTTCTAGGTGGTCATTTATTACTAGCAATCTTGGTAATAGCTAGCATTTAAATATTGATGCAGAATGAGCAGGATGCCACTCAATTTAGTAAACAGTCTTTTTGTGACATGACAATGTTGGCAAAATAAAAAAACTGCTTTTTTGCTAGAACAATATATTTTGTAATTATATAATATTTGATAGCTTTAGGTTTTATGAACAACACATTGCTGTTACTATGTAGTTGTCCAAGTTAAGCTTTGCTAAATATGGAGATGTAAAGTTCTTGCATATTAACACTATCATGTTAAGAATGCCTATACCTCATTATTTCACAGGTGTAATTTGTTCATAGATTTGGCACCTAGAAATAGCACAGACTGAAATATTTGGAAGCTTTTCCCATTATTTGTTATAGGAAAGACTATAATTTGTTGCAGGTCCATCCAAGTAGCCCCAATTAATCTCCCCAAAATATCCATAACACTCAAAAAATCTATTTCAGCATGATAATGAATACTTTAAACACCAATCACCTAATTAGCAAATGGTGAGCGAAGTAATAAATATACATATGGATTTCTGTTTTTATATGCATTCTTTTTTACAGTACCATACATTATGTGTAATAATAGCAATAGACATTTCATTTATGGGTTGAAAAAATTATGTATCTCATTATGTGTTTGACTGATGCTCCATTGTCCCTTGTAAGTGTTTGGCTAATCTGTAAATGAGATGTGGCCAGGGGCAGATTAAGGTGTACGGAGGCCCCTAGGCTACAGTAGTCTGTGGGCCCCCCAAACCCACCCCCCTATATTTTTTACTGGCCAATGGGGGCCCCCTTGCAGGCTGGCACACGTGGGGCCCTTAGGCTTAAGCCATATCTAGCCTGTGCGTTAATCCGCCCCTGGATGTGGCCACATCATACCGTTTACATAATTCTTTTATCAACCTACAATGAGAAATGCTGCCTATCAGTATTGAAGTGATTCTGAACAGATTTGCATTTCCTGGAAAGTCGAGTTAGTGTCGCTTGAGCTGGGTGAGGTTAGGGACATGGAGAACAGAAACATTGAGCAAACAAATGGCAGTAGGTGCAAAGTAGCATCTGAAGTGCTCGGGAGAGATGAGGATCTGCCTGAAGGTCCTCCTCAACTCTGTCAACTGTCAGTTCGAAGATCCTGGCCCTCATTGTTCAGAATGGAGTTCATCTCAGTTTCCAAAGTTAGAGCTTGCTTTCCCCAGAAGCTTGTTCAGCCTACCAGCCTCATTCACCTTGCTATTATGGAAACAAATGCCAAAATACTTTCTTGTACTTTCATTTCGATTCCTTCTGTGTTGTCGTGCCAGTCCAGCATACCCTTCACAGCAAGGCACCGTTACTACACTCTCTGCTTGGATGGGAACAGTGCTCAGAGGTTCCTGCTCCATATGAAGTCCACTGCCAGCTCCTTTGTCTTTCTGACGCTGAGATGCAGGTGGTTCTTCTTGCACCACCTAACAAAATTCTACAGCAGAGTTTCTCTTCTCCTCCTTTTTCAGTGACAAATCCCACAACTGCAGAATCACCAAAGAGTTTATACAACACCATCAATGTATAACATGCCAATAACGATAGGATTTTTTTTTACATGGGAACGGATTAATCATTTTCCCTTTATTTCTTATGGGGAAAATTTGCTTGGTATACGTCCTGTTTGATATAAGTCCAAGGATCTGGGACGGATTAAGGATGTATACCGAGGTACCACTGTACTTAGATAAGCCCAGGGGAACATTATAGTCCTCAGAAGGTCGTTGCATTCTTGGTGGCATGTTGTATGTTGTGTGACATTGTCATGTGTGATGGATATCTACTGGACATAAATGAGGACACTTTAGAGGACTTTAGAAGGCAGGATGCTGAACTGCGTGTGCTGACGTCAACAAAGGAGTTTATGCCGGCAGCAGAGCGGGCAAGGAGGGTCAGCTGGCAGAAGGGCTGAATTGTCTGTAGCCTGGTACATCTATGAGAGATGTAAAAAAATAACAGCCCTATTTACTTTTATTTGAACATATTACACACCTTAAAAACCGTAGGTTGTGTTTTGTGTGAACAACATTTATTTATATTTTGAGAACTGCAGACCCAAAATTAAAATATAACTCACACAAACACACACACACACACATACACACAAGTTTGTAATTGTATCATTGATCATTGTGGGGAATCTCCATTGATTTCTATGGGGAAAACTGACATGATCCCCTACCCAGCCCTAACCTTAACCATAAGTGACCAAACGAAATACAAAACTAATAATATAAATATAATATAATATACATAATAGAAACATAATCACACACACGCACACACAAGCATATTTAAGTTCCTTTTCTAAGCTGCTGTGCTGTTCAACAGTGAGCTTCCATTTTCCCTGATAATGCTGCATTTTCTATTGATGCCAGAAAAAGAGGACACTCACTGCTACTTCATTCTACGCCTGCTTCACCTCCAAAGGCTCAGGTGGAACAGCGGTGCCCCCGTAAATTATCTGCTCGCACATTTTCACTTTGCGCACGAGCACATCCGTTTCCTTGGGCAAAAACCGGTCTGGTTTGTCAAGTAAACATACTGTTAAAATAACAATCCGCCATAGGTCATGCGGCGTTGCATTTTAAAAGAGAGGTGACATGCCATTCCGATTGCATGTTACACCCAGAAGACACCTCCAAATGATTAAGAGAGTCTGGTTTTTCCGCCATCGAAATAGTGAAATGGATTTGGACTCACCCGTACAGTATATGTTGTGTTGTACACTTTGTGTTAGATCATCAAAATAGAGCCCTTAATCCTCCTTATTGGGGGGCTTTGATAGGAAAAAAAAATATCAACCAATCCAATTACACCAGGTATCAGAAAATTACGGTAGAAAGCTTCCTTGATTGCTCTAGTCTTGGAAAGTATAGACAGAAATTTTAGTTTTAATATATTATGGGAACATTTTACTAATTTGTTCCCTCATTTTAATTAAATCGTGGCTACATTTTTCTTCAGGAACTAATTAAGAAAATGTTATATTATACACTATATATAAAATTTTTATCATTATGTCATGAGCGGAGCTCCACAGGAAAATGCAAGTAGTGAGCAGCCAAATTATTAATCGCTTTTGCCACCTCGGTTAAATTGCGTCATTCATTCATTTATTCATTCATTCCTATGTTGGCCACTTCATTTGACAATCGAAAATTGAAAAAATGAAGTGCATTTATCTGTTGTACCACAACCAGGAGAGCCCAGTGCCGCTGGGTTAGTCTCTCCAAAGCTGGTTGTAGTTGTGCAGGTATCTGCAGGATCATAGTGTGGTGTGACTTGTATCTACTAACAGGTGTTTTGTCATCAAACTGTAACACATCGTTAGAGTCGGCCATAAGTCTGTGAATGAATAACTTCCACCTGTTGATATTTCATTGGCTGTGTAAAAGCAATAAAAGAGCAGCCATACAGATGAATTTATTTAAGCAATAGCTAAGGTTATGTGGTGGCCACATAGCTTAATGGCTATCCTAAAGTCAGGAGATTTTATTTAAGATTTTGGGAAGTTAGGAAGCTCTCAAGTTAGCAGAGGAACAATGACTTAGGAACTGTATCTGGAATCTGTTATATGACACCTAAATCATACCCTAACCCTACTTACAATGGTCACCAAGCAGTTAAGATAAAAACTGCAAGTTAAGAAGTTCCTGTAACATGGCCTCAGGTGTAAAAGGGAAGGACAGAGAAAACTTCAGAAATCCTCCAGTCTTGCATAGAACATCCACGGTCCTATCGTCCCTTGTCTTGTATTTTACATGCTGTGTGATGTTGCTCAGTGTATTACAGTGACAGGTGTGTTTAAAGTCAGCAGAGTTCACTATGAAAATGCTGGTGTGTTGTGTTAATGGGTAATGTGCGACAGACGTGTATGAACTCCTGTGCGGCATCCACATGGGCCGATGGTAGCACGTCAAGAACAACGGAAGCGACTGCACATGAGGACTCTGCTCAAACCCAGCAGCTAAAAATCCAGACAGAAAATTGTCTCTTTCACAGTCACATGCTCAGCATTACAGCACTTCAGATTGTGTCCAACCTCCTTTTGCCTTTTCTTTTTTTTACTCCTGTCGGCATGCATAAGCTGGAAGCGCTCCAGTACAGTCCAGTGTGGTCCTTTCCGTGAAGCACATTAAGCTGTACTCCTGCTATTCCCTTTGGCTCCTTTCCAAGACAGAGTGCTTGTCCATTTTGCTCAGATGCAATTTCATGTTCCCCGTAATCAGTGTAGGCGGGAAGGGCTTGCCTTTGTTTTTCCTTTCGGTTTCTCTCACTCCCTGTAACCCCTAAACCACCCCCCCCATTTGGCTCTAGCTCCAGGTGGGATATCCCATACTGCTCCCAGTGTGTACAGCACTAATTTTGTACATACATTGGCATAATTTAGATGGTTTGCATATTATATAAAAAGATCTAGACAGGAAATGACAAAGCAAAGTGCACAGTACAGTACTGTTTGTTTAGAAATTGGTAATAAATAGACATGTTATTCTTCAGGCTAGCAGACTGTTATGAGCTGAGATTAGGGGTGCCCAAGTAGCCCATTATTTGCAATTTTTCACATTTGCAGGTGACTGTATAATGAAACAAAAGCAGAAGACGGCGAAGAAGAAGCAAAGAAGCAACAAATAACAGAAAGTATGGAGATCTGCTGGACAAGGAGACCAACTACAGCTCCTTCAGGTAAGAAATAGCAAAAAGGTACTGCTCGTCTACAATGTTTATATCTCTTGAATCACCATAGTACATTTTTGAGTACTACGGGCTTAAAGTATTGCAGCCAGGTCTTAGAATCCCACTATATGAACTTCTTATTGGACCGTGCTGGACTGATTCCAGGCTGTTTTTTCATTTTCTACCTGGTGTCTTTCCCTCTCACTTCCATTCCACCATCACAATAGCCACTATTCCTCACTATAGATCCTGGAAAATGTGCCCCAAAAATAACCTTATCTGAAAGTCACTGGCACTGAGAGTTCTCTTACCTATGGCAACCAAATTAGTGGGCAACTGGGCTTGAAAACTATTTTTATAAATAGATATAAAAATGACGTGATATTTGCTACTTAATTAGTTTAGAAACCAAGCCTGTGTAGAAGCATCTTTACCTGTTTTCCCTCATTTACTGAAGTATTTCCTTCATTTAAATACAGTAAGTTACCTGCACAAATCCTAGTAGGACTGGTGGCTTAAAAAATTGAGGATGTAAGAAGAAAATAAATTTTTCAATATTAAAATAGTGATTATTTTACAAAGGAGTGAAAATGTCTGTTTAAACGACAATATTTTTTTTTAGTAAAAAGCTATTTCAAAGTTACTTCACAAATTAATCTCTAAAATACAGGAGGTACTACACCCTCGACCTTGATGGACCAGCTGCCTCTGACATAAACCTTTGGGATTCATTTTTAAAAACACATTATAGGTCATTTGTATCATTTTTATTCACAGCAGACATATAAACAGAACATTTTGAGTCCTAAAAGCTCTGAACATACATTTCTAGAAAACAGTTAAATATCCTGCTTGAACGACTTCTCAGAAATGTGGCATTTAGGAGCAGAGTGATACTTACAAATATTTCTTATTTTCATAGACATCATGCAGTTTTAACACATGGGGGTGTTCAATGAGCTTCAGAATAGCTATCTCACGCTCCACCTGCAAAGAGACAGTCAGAGACATGAAAGGGAGATGGGTTAGAATATGTTACTCAGAGTCAGCCTGAAGCATTTCCTTGATGAGAAAAGATCAAAATGTGAACAATTTGAAGCCTGGAGGCATTCAGTGGGAACACTTACGATTTACTGACTGTGGTCCATGTCAATGGCTTAGATATCATTCAGAAGAGCAAGGCGCTCAGTGCTTCACAACTCCATAAACACGTGGCAATATGGAGCACAAATGAGTGAAATATAGAAATATAGAAGGTGAAGTAGGTAAGCTTGTGAGATCAGCAGTTCATAGATCTTGCCCTGCGGAGCCAGCACATGTCATGCTTTGTTGAGGAGAGCAGTGCCAGCCTGGACTGGGCCACCTGTCCCAGCATGTCCCAATGACCACATAATTAGAATAATTAACCACACACAGAGTGTGCCACCCACATTTATTACGGCAGAATAGCTATGGTGATAATGCAATTAATACGGTAATGCTTTACATTAAGTGCACCTTCATAATGTATTCATTATGCATTCATAGAACCTTCTGTCCACCTGCATTCATAATGCATTCATAGAACATTCATAAGCACTTTAATGTCCTAAAATCCCTTAACAGCTTTAATATACATTAATAATAATCATTACATGATTATACAATTATGATGTTCATGAATGTTTTATGAATACAGTGGTACCTCAGTACTCGAACTCATTAGAACTCGAATTTCTTAAAAGTCAAACCAACCAGTTCGAAAAAAAATGACCTAGAACTCGATCTGAATCGTGAACGCCAACCTAAGATAACTTGTACGCATTATGAAGGTGCAGTTAATGTATGTTACCATCAATACTAACATGGAGAATTCCTAACAATTTAAATTGTTGGGTTTTCGTTGCATTAAAATACCATACAGTATAGTGAGACTTAGTTCCTCCTGGGACTGATAACAATAATAATCCCCAGTTTTGCCAAAAATATGAAAAGCTACAGATGGTATCTTGCATGCAAGACAATGAGCATTTCCCACCTTTTTTACTACCATATATATACTCAATCACCTTATAATACACTATTATGCTACAGTTACTGTACGGTACATCTCATCACAGGATTTAACAGCAAGGTCTATTCAAATTGTGCACTTCAGTCCATAACAGTCTCCAAGGCAGGAGAAATGTTTTTCATGTTATGCTTGCCACATACAAATCTCACTGTAGAAGAAAATGATCATCTTTGGAATCATAAGATCAATATAGCTTAGCTAATCAAGTTAATCCTGTTCTTGTATGGGCTGTGTACTAAGTCACACCTTGCTCATTACCTGTGCTTGAGAAGCATTACCTAATATTATACTGGGTCAACAGAAGGACCCCCACAGCTGGTACCAGATGACGCGAGTTGCTGCAGGCACATATACAATGCTGCAACATATACTTTATTAGTTACTTTGTGCTAAATATTTCATTTCGCTCCAAAGATATGCAAAATGTGTAAAAGGTGGCGTCTCCGTGATTATTGTTCAGCTTAGCCTTGTCTCCAGCAGAGAGTGAGTACCTACATTCAGCAAAACATCTCCAGAAACACAAAGAGCAGAGAACAAAGAGCGGAACGCCACATACATAAGAATATTTTCACGAGCAGAAAGAATTGCCCTTTATTTCTCACCCCATTGCAGTTCCCACTTCTCAGCCTTGAACAGCAACCACACCAGAGTTATCTAAGCCCTGATGTCCATAAATGTGTGGCTAAAATCACTTATCTGTGCATGAAATGAATCGTACAGTGGAGAGATCATTATTAAAAGTACCGAGCATTAAATGACTTCACATTTTAATTTCTACTAATATGTCAGAAGAGATATGACAGGGCAATGTTGAAATTTTTAAAAGATGTGATATCACAATGCAATGATTTTCAAGAGTCATCGATCCACAGACTTTGTAATGGTTCCCTATTCAGTACAACAGCATTATATATGACATACAGTATGGAGGTCGCCGAGGTGGTTAAAAAGCTCCTCGGTGGCCGGGCCCCAGGGGTGGATGAGATCCGCCCAGAGTTCCTCAAGGCTCTGGA
>JAODLC010000007.1:25517233-25530360 GCA_026781145.1 Hippopotamyrus pictus
TGTACTCAACTGGTTGGTTGAAACAAAATCCTGGTTTGGATTTTTACTTTCTGGACCTGAAATGTCCGCCTCTGGGTATAATAACATTGAATAGGGCAATCAGTCCTGGTAAGGAAAGCCCTGGAGAACGGCCTTGACCTGGCATAATCAGATGAGCACATGAGACAGAGGATGGTGTGTGTGGAGGCAAAGCCTGTGGCTAGATACTGAGGAAAGCCCTCACACTGTAAGTTCTTCCACTCCCCCAGAGTTTCCCATCACTAAACAAAGACAATACCATACAGTTGCATCTGTACTCAAACAACGTTCCCGACCACCGCTGCAGTAAAATCCATAACCCTCGCACAGCCTTTGGACAGCGAGTTATTAATGCATTATTAATCTTGTCCCTGACTGAGCCTTTCACAACAAGCTGCATGAATTGAGCCCAGTGGTTCATCTGCAGCTTCACAGAGCAGCACTTGTCTAATGCACGTATTTGAAAGGCAGAGCTGGCCTGTCAGCCGCCGTCTTGCCCCCCAGCCCTTCTCCTCGCCACCTATCGCTCCCCCCTCTCCTTATTCATCAACGTACTAAATCTGAGTGCAGACGGGAGGTACAGGGGTGCAGTGCTGCTTTGGGAGACAAACGGTTGCATAGGGTGACAGGCGATGACTCACTGAGGACAGCCATCATAAGTGTGACAGGCAGAGTGAAGTGGATGAGAAGAGGAGAGAGGGAAAGGGTACCGGCAGGCAGGGTGAGACGGTGGGGAGACAGGCGGGCTGAGGCAGTATGAGAGACAGGATAGCTGAGACAGTGGGTGAGATATCGGGTGAGACTGGCAGGCAGAGACAGGGGGAGCGACAGGTGGGCTGAGGCAGCAGAAGAGATAAGATAGTCGAGACAGAAGGTGAGATAGCAGGAGAGACTGGCAGGCAGAGACAGGGGGAGCGACAGCTGGGCTGAGGCAGCAGAAGAGATAAGATGGTCGAGACAGAAGGTGAGATAGCAGGAGAGACTGGCAGGCAGAGACAGGGGGAGCGACAGCTGGGCTGAGGCAGCAGGAAAGACAGGCAAGTTGAGACAATGGGAGAGACAGGAGGGCCAAGACAGTGGGAGAGACAAGGGAGAGACAGGCAGGGTGAGAATGTAGGAGAGACAGGTGGGCTAAGATGGCAGGAGAGACAGGGGAGAGACAGGCAGAATGAGACAGTAAGAAAGACAGGCTGGCCAAGACAGCTGAACAGAAATGCCAAAATTCACATGCTTATAGGCAACTTTATTCCCCTAATCAAAAAGCATAAAATGTGAATATTCAGGAAAAACAACCAATACAAAACAAAACAGGCAAAACCAACATGACATCAAACAGAAAGGGCTGAAATCGAGAACCGTTATGTACAGCTGTTTGCCAAAAAAGCTTGTGCAGTTTCATGTGGGTCAGTACTGGAAACCCCGTGATTAATAGTGTCTCCCGAGCACAAAGAGAGGTTCAAGGCGTCCGCCACACACACGAAAACGCTCAGACAGACAAAAAAAGGAGCGGCTGTCCCCAGCTCCGCCTGATCCTCTGGCCGATGCTTCCCCACCGCTCTCTTCAGATTGGCTCTCAAGGGTCACCCTGTGACCAGATCCCATCACCAGTCTACAAGACGGCTTGGGCTTGGCAAAGACATAATTAACCAGGTAGCTCACTTACATTTATGGATATTTACTACCGTAGTTCTCCAAAATATAACATGTTAATTTTAATACTTTACTGCTATTCTTGCATTCATTTGAAAACGGCAACACCAGAGAGGCACCATTATTCTGTTTCTTCAAGCTGCTTTAGATGTCAGCACGCTAAGCAGTGGCTCCTTATCTTAGCCAAAGCTTTATATTGCTGATGGCCAGGCAGCAGAGGAGAGAACATATGAAAGTCATCCATTTTATGTTGTTTCTCCCTCTCTAAACTTTGCAGATAAAAGCTTACCGCAGCATGCTAGACCACAAAAGAAAAGATCTATAGTCAAGATCTATAATCGTTTTGTTGGGTGGGGGGTAAGGGGACGGACAAAGGAAACATTGGGACAGAAAATTATAGAACTGCCATCCTGGTGTCAAGATAACAAGATTAGGGTCAGCTGTGACTCATCCAATGCATAGACACAATTGCAGCCTCATTTATTTGGCAGAGCTTATGAGAACGAAATAATATCATATTGCAAATGTACACAGGACAATACAACTGTATAGTTGTATGGATTCATTCTCTGCATACCCAAAAGGTAAGAGAACATCATCATATGATCACATGCTGGACTGTCATGGTGTCATGGTGTACTGTAGAATGATCGGCTGTGATACTTCTGGGCCCCCAAAAGATATAAGACGACAGCACACGCACAAATTAACCAGAGAATTGTGCTGCAAATGCAAAGACACCAAAAATGGGACCAGTGACATCCCAAATTGCAGTCCTACTCCTTCTTGACCTCTTTTTGTCTTTGGCTACATGCATGATGAGGTAACTGGGACAACCTGTAGGACAATGATGTTCAAACTGGTCTTATGGTCAAAAGGCTGCTGTTTTAAGTCCCAGAAGAGGTCCAGCTTTTGTTCCAAGGAACGAGCTGCCTAACTTGAGTTCCTTTGGTAAAATACCCAGCTGTATACACTGGCAAAATTGTTAGTTGTCTGGTTTACGGAGTTATTTGATAAGCAGCTACATAATACATTACAAAGCGAAGCAGGGCAGTAACCTCTTTTTAATCACAAAGAGCTGCTTCACCTCCAGGGACCTCAGGAACCGGCTGTTAAGGTACATTTGCCTGGATCCTCATCCCTCCGTCCCCTTCATCCCATCCTGCTTTGAAGTGTCCATAATAAGGGGTGAAAAATGTGAAGGACTTCCAGATATTCAAACCTGGGGCAGGGTAGGGCAGCGAGTCCAGTAGGAGTAGAATTAAGGAAATTACTTTAAATGGTTACAAGTGGGGAAAATCCCAGTGTGGGCTCAGATTTTGTACCTTTGAGGTGACACTGGATATCTCCAGGGGATCATAAAAACATACAGATGGGTAAAAAAATTAAGGCAAGTAGGTCACTTTTGATAATCGCCTTAGCTAAAGTAAAGTTAAGGGGGGCTGGGGGCCACAAAAATGCCTAGCGGTTCAGTTAATATGCAAGACAAAGGCATAAATAATCAATCAGGCTGACTGAATAAAATCTAACTGATTAAAACCGCATATAAACTGACGAAATCTATGGGAAAACAATGGACCACCATGAGCAGATTACTTCTGGTTAACTGGGTCCAGAATTATCAGACTGTTCTGCTCCAGATGCTGGATTCTGAGCCAGTTAGAGGGATTGAGGGGAAGGCAGTGGGGTTCTGATTCGTGAAACAATTTAGCCCTTGAACATAATTAAAATCATTGCCTAACTCATGGTGCAAAGATAATCCATGGGCTGCTGTTAACTTAAATACACCGGCATGATTATTGGCAGAAACCCACAGGATCGGGTTGAGAATTTTTTACGAGATACGTGGTGCTGTCCAGGAGGACGATGCAATGTCGCGACAAACACTGAGCTTAAAGGTCTACAAGTAACAAGCTGTACAAACTGGCTCGTGTCGGGTTGCCGTCGCCTCTGATCGTGCAATCGCACAGATCTCCTGTGATCAGCACAATGGCAGCAAGATGAAGCAGGCAGTTCAAAGAAAGTAGGACACTGCTCTTCCAGGACATGTGGTTTTTATAAAGGAGAAGTGAATTCTTTACTACAGGCAGGCAGAACAAAGCTAATCAAAAGCCCACGGGGTGATGGTGTAAACCCCAGGATGTGGAATTCACAAGCCCAACTCAAAGGTCATGTTTTATAAGAAAAGGAACAGATAGCATGTTACAATCTTAATATTCTCAAGAGGACCTATCCCAGCTTCACTGCTGGATTTCACTCTTTCACTGTCACCTTCAATCCAATGGCACAGTGCTCTTTGTACAGGCATCCTGACACCTTATGACAGGGATTCCCACCCTGTGGCAGAAGACACTTCATCACATGTCATTTCGTAACATTATGAAAGCAGAGTGACAGCAGTCCATCCATCCTCATCAGCACAGGACATGAAGTTATTGCTCCTATATCTATCAATATTCAGTATGGCTTATCCAGTTCAAGGCCACGGTGAGACTGTTGCCGACCCCAGGCAGTGTCTTGAGGTTGGGGGCACCCTCTAAGGACATGCTGACACACACACTGACATGCACACTTATACGCTGTGGGGCATTTGGAGTTGCTGATTCACCTAACTGCATGCTTTTGGATTGCAGGAAGAGACCAGGATCCTGGGAGAAAACCCACCTGAACACGAGAGAAACAAGGAGGCTCCACACACAGAACCGGGCGGAAAATCAAGCCCAAAACCGTGTGATTGTGAGGCCACAGTGTAACTGTCACGTGTATGGTCAGTGTAACTGTCGTGGGGAAAGACGAGGCAGGAAGGCGAGAGTCCACAAACGATCGGGTTTTATTTCCACAACACGGGGCAGACGGCGACTATACATCAATGACAGAACTGGGGAATACTGACTCAGACACGGACTAAATACACCAGAAAGAGCAAACGAAACAAGAAACAGGTGTTGACAATCAGGGAATCACACGAGGTAACGAGGTGGGCGTGGCACACACGAGGATCGGATGGAGCTGGGCGTGACAGTAACCACTTCAGCACCATTAACGTGCTACATAAAAAGAGCAAATTCATAGCTGCCAGTCAGCACTCCAAGCCATACATTACCACTAAAAACTGTCTGAGCAGAAAAAAGTTAAAAAGTCTGTGAACTATGGGCATACCATTAAGTATCTTATCAATGGGTTTATGGCATCTGGCACCTTGCTTAAAATAATATGAGCTGGTAAATTGACATAAATAAAACCAGCTAAATTTTATGAATCCCCTGTCATGCAGTAATACTGTGTAATGCTGTTAGCCTCGGGTTATAAAGACGGTGCATGTGAATCTGTGTCACCTACTGTATGAACAGCATGGTGCGTTGATGGATATTGGGATGTGTGCTTTGACTCATAGAGATCAGCGAGAGCCGTAAGGGAGCAGCATGCATCAGGATGAGGGGTGCAGGTACTGGGGGTCTCACGGGAGAAGGGCACAGGCATACAAACATACAAACACACACACAAGTTTGTAATTATAGCTTTTTTGGGACTCTCCATTCATTTCTATATGTAAAACTCTAACCCCAATGTGACAGCCGTAACCCCTACCCAGCCCTAACATTAACCATAAGTAATCAAAAAAAATACAAGACTACCCCGTAAACTTTAAAACATTTCTTCTGCCTAATTCTGACATATAATTAAAAGAAAAATCCATTTATGTATTATGTATTTATGTATTATATATGTTTTGTCTTCAAACAATGAAAGAAAAACCTTAGAAGCTCAGAAGCTCCAGCAAGGCAACCCCCCGAAAAGCCAGTTGTCCAGCAAAATTTAGTTACTCCTCACACATTTGGACATTTGGTTCCAACAATGTGGTAAATACAGACCTGTACATTGCAAACACGCACACACAATCACACATGCGCCCACACACTCAGAGACAGACAAAGATGCACACACACAGACACACATAGACCTGTGCTCATATCTTTGAGGAGACCGCCCATTCATCTCTATGGGCAAGATCCTAATCCCAGCAATGACAACTATAACCCCTACCCAGCCCTAACCTTAAACATAAGTAACCAAACAAAATACATGTTTTTTGGCATTTGTAATTTTTTGATTGCAGTCACAGATTTTTTGTAAATTGAATTTGTCCATATGGGGACCGAAGAAATGGTCCCAAAAACTTCAAAATAACAGGTTTTTATCACATTGTGGAGACATTTGGTTCCCACAATGTAATGTATATCTGACCCGCACTTGCGTGCGCACACACACACACACACACACACACACACAGATGAGCCTGCTCCTGCTTGGCTGACTGCCCACATTGGGTGTGGAGGGGGTCTCCGCCAGCACACTGGAATGCCATTCTGAAATGTTAACCAATTCCCAAGGCACACTGTTGCTCCTGCCATTCCCCAAAAACAGCAGTCCTGTCCTGTGATAGTCACTCCCAGGCCTCATCCCACACCACCCGCTAAAACAGCAGCTATTAAGATCAGATCTGGACACCCCAGTCATGAAGACTGCTCCCCTTGTTTTTCTTTTGTCTGTAAATTATACCCGTTTGTTTTTTTATCTCCATTTTCTCAAACTGTTATGTTTCAGCCATCAAGGACACAGAGTGACCACATGGCTACTGTTTAATTTCAGTCTATTAATAGACTGCATTTCACTAGACAGCCACCTCTTAAGATCTTACTATGTGCTAAACATGCTGCTGTTTCATTCAGTCTTTGGACGACAGCAGGTATCGATGCTCATTTGCAAAGACAATTGATGCAACAAAAGTAGAAAGCATATCAGGCATGTCATTAGTGGCGTAATCCAATTTAACGAAATTGATTTATTTACAATAATCCCTGTTTCATTGTACCTTCCTTTTAATGCCATCTTTACATCTGAATTAACTGACACATAAAGGTAGGTATATGGGTTATATTATTCATACACTTATCTATTCGTATTATCAACAATAAACCAATTAGATCAATTATCGGAAACATTAGATGTGTAGATGTGTAGATTTCCAACTGCATAACATCAGCCAAATTCTAGAACTTTATTTTTAAAAGACTCCATCGTCCCAAATTTTTATTTTGCAGCATAGGAGCGAGCCGTTCATTAATAATTCATGAGTCATAGCCTACTGTTGTGTCTGTTGCATTCCAAATGATTCAAAACCATTTAAGCTTTCCTGGGCAAGTTGAAAAATTAGATGAGCTAAACTGTTTAAGTGATAAATTCGCAGTAAACAAATCTTATCTTTAAATGCACCACAGACATCTTAAAAAGCAGAGATGTAACCTATTATTCTGTACAGTAAAACACTAAGTTATTTTAGCTAGCTAAACCTGAAAGTGATTTCAGGTTTATTCACCTGACTTATCTAGCTTGACCTTTAACAATCAAGCAATATCTTTCAAATGAGCAAGCTAAACAGATATTTGCGGATATTGCTGTGTACAAACAGTAACGTGCTCAGAACAGATGCCACTATCAAACTGCTCCAATGTTTTTTTTTTGTTTTTCATTCACAAATGTAATTTGGCAACATACACGAGAATAGCATTATATTTATGATTTATATCTCAGTTCAAAGACAAAGTACTGTATCTAAGGCTGTTTATTGATGTCTACAAAAACATCAAAGGACTATATTATTATCACATCATTTACTGTATAATTCACATAATGTATATTGTAGATTTTTCTCCAGTAAATCCTGGGCAAGTACAGCCAGCTATGTAAAACATGCATTGTGAGAATTACGTCATTGCAATTACAATTTCCTCTGTAGAGAGAGCTTCCATGTTTCTGAGCTGCAGGCGATAGCTTCATTAGCTTGGGCAGTAGTGTGAGGGCACAACCCTACGTGGGACATGACTGGAAATGTCAGGGCTGTGATCTGCACATGGCATCTCTGCTCACCTCTCCCAGCTCCTGTGGTACCATGCAGCAGGGGATTGTGGCTGCAAAATAGCAAGATTGTTTGTTTGCTAATGATGTCAGAGAAGAGCCACAGGGGAGGGAAAAAAAGACTGAAAACCAAAGATAGAGAGTGGCAGGCAGAGAGAAAAGTTCTCTGTGGCTTTTCAAGAGCAAGTTCTGAGTAGGTACTGGAGACAGAGAATTCAGGATGTGTCGCATGAACAGAGAGAAGGCACGCTACCCAAACTCAAAAGTTGGAGAGACAAAATCAGCACTACATGGAGGTGGGATAAGACAGGTGAGCTGGAATAAAAGGAAAAAATGATCAGAGACAGACATATAAAAAAGGTAGGATGAACTTTGGTTCCTGTCACACCTGGCTGCTGGATTTAGAACAACGCTGTTTGCGTGGCACAGCAGGAGTCCACTTGACCCTAAGAAGAAGCATTTATGTCATATATGCCTGTCAAAATCTTTCCCACTTCGCCCAGACATACCTAAAAAAATCAGAAACAGTCCATACCTCCTCCCTTTTTTTTTCTCAAGCATATAATTTACTTTTTCTGTTGGCCCTAATCATGTTTGGTTCCCATGACAACCAACCTTCAGAACATCTGAAATAACAGCAGGAAACAATGAGACAGCATGTAGAAAGACCTCAGGGGAAAGAGAGAAGTCTATTAGCAGTCACTGAAGATCCTTTGTCACGACACACCAGGAGTTACTTTGCAGCTGCTATCAGGGTATAAAGCAGCAGCAATTTAATAAGTGCATGTGTGTAGCTTTTAGAATAGAAATACTGATAAAAGTGCTGGAAACCTTAGGAGAATGTGATATTATACTCAGCAACCTCCTATCACCATGGGGATACTGCAATGCAGAAACTGCAGGAAGTCTGAAATGTGCCATTCTTATAGGCTAACTCTGCCTATAAGACATACAAACATATTAAAACAGCCACACACAAACAAATAATTAAATTAACATGCAAATCCATCAAAGATTCTGCCACAGCAAAAATAAATTATAAGGGCAACCCAATGCTACTACTTGGCATTAAGTTTACCAAAAAAAAAAACATTAAGGATGCATTCCCATTGATGAAGACGACGATGAAATTAAGTTGTATTTTTACTTCTTTACATTTCTGTTTCCTGTGACACCAAGGAAATGCCCCTTGCCTCCCCTTCTTGTACAACAGATGTATTATTGGGGACAAGATGACAGGTTCAGGTCGGAGCTACAGTAGGAGATACCTGGTTGTGGAACATATGAAAAAGTTGCTTACTAAAGGTGAATTACTTCAGTACAGCTGTATAAATAGATCGAGTGTTAAAAAAGTTAAGCTATGTAGGTCACTTTAAATAAAAGAGTCTGGTAAGCAACAGCAAAGTTATGAATAATAACTATATCAAACACCAAGCCAATAGCCCCAGGTATCTCCAAAGCAATCTTTACACCTTCGTTAACACAAATGGCAGATTCTCTCTTCTAGATAGCCTATGGCACCCCGGCCCGAATCCTCTATATTACATGTGTATTTCATCAGTTTATTAATGATATTTCTCATAAAGGCAAAGCGCTCTGTAAGCCTCCCGCCCTCAGGAGAGTGCCAAGTTGAGTCGGGGAGAATTCCTGCAGTGTGTTCATCTTTTGCGCTTGTTTGCAATATCACTGTCAACTGTCAGAAACACTGAGTGAAACATGCACGGAAAATGAACGGTGTGAGAGGGCGAGGGATACACAGCTTCAGGGGCCAGGAGGAACACCATTAACCCACAGCGTCTAACCAGTGTCACCCTCACACATTTACCCATATTTCTTCCATCGACTTCTCATCATTTATTCTATTCATATGGCCTGTATTGGCAGTAGGGATACCACCCTATTATCACGCCCTGCCCGCACTGCACGTCTGATCCTCCTGACTCTTCTCGGGTGTGGCTCTAAACTGGCCACGCCTATGATTGTTGGTCCTACCTCTCGTCTCTGCCCCTGCTAATTGCACTCAGCTGCCCTGTGTTCATTATGTATTTAAGCTCTTCCAGTCTCATGTTCTCTCAGTCCAGTCATTGGTTCCTGTCGATGCCTGCTGTCTGTACTCTCAGAATAATAAAGTCCCAGCTAGGGATTTTGGTAGCATTACAGCTTGCTTCTGGGTCGTGCTTACCTTTATTGGCATGACCGGGCTGCGCAAACGACCCAGCAGTTCTTCCAGGGCAACCCCCATGGTGAACGCACTTCTGTGCCCCAACTGAACGCTCACATGAGTGACCCGCGCCTCTATTGGACCGACCCCAGGGAAGAACAGCCGACTCCGGCATCTCATCAGCTCCGTCAACAGGAAGACCCCTCTGCTACGTACCGCCCCTATTCACTACTCTTCGGTTTCAGAGTACTCCACACTCTTCAACCTCCTCTGAGACCTTTGCAAGCATCCACTCCTGCAAACGTCTCTAGCCATCACTGAAACAGGATAGAACAGGATTCCCAGACTATAGGGAACTTTGATGGAGACCATGAGAGAGATACGTCTCTGGAGGTGGAGTGTGGCCCAGCTGTCTAGCACACAGCTAATTCACTTTCTGCCACTTCATCTCCCCAATTGTCTCATCGCCTGCCCAGTTCAGGAAGCAGTTCAACCCAACAGAACCTAGTCGCTAGAACATAATTGTTAGCCCTTCGCCGAAACGAATTGTCATTTGCTGTAACAAGACTCCTGCCAAACAGTCGCCAGCAGTCATGCCTGCTCCTGCCATGCAGCCACCTGTCATCACGCCAGCTTCTGCCTGCCTCTCTGTGGCCACCTCGTTGGCTCCTGCCTGCTCGCCTGCGGGCATTGCCCGGACAGCTCCTACTCACTTGCCTGCGCCCGCCTCTCCAGCAGCCTCTGCCTCGTCTCTAGCCTGCCTGTCCTACGTTCTATCTCCAAGTCAGTGTCTCAACTCTGTGATCCCCATCATGGTCCCAGGAGGTCCCCTGGAGGTGGCTGTTGGGGAAGGGGTGTGGCGGGTTCAACATGGAGGCACCTGCTTCATTTCTGGGAGTCCTATCAGTGTCCATGATGCTTTCAGCTGATGCCTAATGGCCCAGTCTGTCTCTGAAAGGGGTAAATGGGCGCATGCTCGTCACATATGCTCCAAGAACCTTGGGCACTCCGTGGACATCCATTGGACCTCTACCTTGCTTACAGTTTGGAGAGGCCCATCCATGTTGCGCTCTATTTTCGATACCCGTACCCATGCTTGCATGCGGTGGCATTAAACCTACAGCCCTCTGAACACCTCTGGAGATCCCCTGCATGGACTGTACTTCGCCACCTACCAAACCTCTCTCTCCCATTGCATCGTCAAGCTATGCTGACCTCGCTAGTCCTACCTCACTTAGGACTGACCCCCAGAGGACATACCTTCCATACAGTATCCAACACCTAGCCCTCCGGGGCCGCGAGGACGCCCAAGACCCTACTTAATTTTCCCAATGAACTCACTGTCCATATACCAATGATCTTGCCTCTCTCTATGGCCTCTTGCTCTCTGCCCTCCTTGGTTCTTTCTTATTCACCTGCTCCTTCTCCTCTGGTCCCATTGCCTGTTTGTTTTGTCTTGTTATGTCTTGTCCTGCTTGTCCCAGTCTGGCCCTCTGTTTTTTCCACTTTGGATGTACCAATGAGTCTGGTGCCAGCTCTGGATCCCCTTTGGATCATATACCTTGCCTTGCTGTTAGTTCTGTCCATCTTATGTCTTTGTGGTCCTCATTGCCCGTCCTGTCCCTAGCCATGCCCCAGTCTGCCCTGTGCCCCAGTTGTGCCGCAGGTCTGGTCCAGTGTCATTTGATATGTCGCCCTGCTTCATCTGGTTCGGTGTTTTTTCCACCTGGTCTGTCGATACATCCAGTCTGGTGTCCTGCACTTCTGTTCTGATGTATGTCCCATCTGGTCATTGCGTCCAGGTCATGGTTCTCCACAGTGTTCCACATCTTGACTAGATGTCTGTCTTGTCTGCCATGGTGATGCCGGGTATGGTGTTCTATAGCCCATCTTCTCTGGTATTGGGAGTCCGAGTCCCGTACAATCTCATCCCTTCCTATGCAGTGTACCCGTTTTGTTGTCCACAGTTCATAGTCCTGTCACTCTTTCCAGTCCTGCTTTTATTTCCCCAGGTCCCAATCCTGTCCTGTGTCGTGGCCCTGTGTGTCTGCCCCTCGTGCCATTTGCAGAATCCCCTCCCCACCCTGTTCTTTGTGCCCAGAGGGCATGCTTTTGGGGGGGGTTTACAGTCAAGCCCTGCTCGCTCTGCATGTGTGGTCCTCCCGTCTCTTCTTGGGTGTGGCTCTAAACTGGCCATGCCCATGCTCGTCAGCCCTACCTCCCATCTCTGCCCTTGCTAACTGCACTCAGCTACCCTGTGGTAATTGTGTATTTAAGCTTTTCCAAGTAACCTGTTCCCACAGTCTGTTTATTGTTTCCTGTCAATGCCTGCTGTCTGTGCTCTCAGCATAATAAAGCCCCACTAGGGATTTTGCTGGCATTAAAGTCTGCTTTATGCTTACCTTTATTAGTGTGACATCTATACCTCTAGTTACAAACAGTGGACAATGGTGCACTTATTTTCAGTGGTGCGTTATAATAATTTGGGTTCAGATAATAAAACACACTTTTATTAGACATTGCTAAACCTCAGCGCATCACTTTGTTTTTTATTTCACTAAATTATGTCATGCTTTGTTATGAGTGACATGATGGCAAACTAAATATCGCACAAGCTTCTGCTTAAACAAATGAATCTAAGAGATTGTCTTGATTCAAGACAAATATACCCAACAAAAAAAAGTTACTTTGTGAACCACGTAAGATGTTCAAAGTATGCTGACAAAGTCTTCAACAGTCGTTTTTTTTTTTTTTTTTTTTTAACAAAGTCAATTTACATTTGCAGAAATGTAAATGTAACTAAGCAGGATAGGGAACCTTACAAAAATAAACTGAATGGAACTGACTTCAGGGATGGCACGGCGACACAAAAGATGTCACCGATGCCTCAGCTTCAGGGCCGGAGAACTGATTCCTTCCTCATCTGTATGTGTAGTGTACATATGCATGAAGGTTTCCTCCAGGTACTCATCTCCAAAGACATACGGCTAATTGGCATCTTTAAATAGCTCATAGTGTATATTATCATCCTGGGGACACCCCAATCTTGTGCCCTCTTGTGCTACCTGGGAAAGGCTCCAGGTCCCACCCCATGACCTAGTTAAAGCAAAATGACTGGATGAAATTGAATTCAGCCAAGTTAATTCATCACCAAACCGCTTTCCAGAGGTCTTTGAGAAACATACTCTTTAAACATGAGTCTAAAGGGATACTCAGGATGGATACTGAAGTGCAAAGCAGATTTATGAATTGGTCATTATCCTTACCTTCATTAGAACTGACTCACTGAGCTTCTCCCGGTTGACAATCTTCACTGCAACTTTCTGACATGTGACACAGTGGACTCCTAGCTTCACCAGACCTGGAACAAAAACACGGGAGA
>JAODLC010000007.1:25530460-25547127 GCA_026781145.1 Hippopotamyrus pictus
AATCTTCACTGCAACTTTCTGACATGTGACACAGTGGACTCCTAGCTTCACCAGACCTGGAACAAAAACACGGGAGAAAAGAGCATGTGAGTAAGAGGGACGACTGTTACACACACATAATGCAAACCAAAATAGAGGAGAAAGGAGGAAAAACATGCATTGTCACATGCGTCGAGAAACAGCTGACTTGCTGTAAATTGTTAGATTGTTTCTTGCTCATTATGTACGGTAGAAAAATCTCCATCAGGAGCCACAGTTCAAGATCTGTTCAAATACACTCCTGTATTGATCAAATACATATTTCAGCACACAAGTAGGTACAGTATCTGAGTTTTATTGTTAATTTCCTGGTAAGTGTACCCAGGACACCTGGGGGCTGTGCATCTGCATGTAGGTAAATCTTATCATTCTAAATGCCTGTCAGATTCATGCTTCTATTATATGTATAGTTAGTCTCAAAATGCGATCATCGCTGACATTTATTCTATCTTGTTTATGTGGTGTCAACAGTAAAATCATGACCCAGATCTCATCAGCCATGGCTTCCTTGGTTTTGGAAACACAGTGTTTACTGTGTAAGAGTCAATATTTCATCTGAACACAATTGCCTCAGAAAGAAGTGTAGCAGAAAATAAAAAAAGCATCCTGCGACTTGTGCACTGTCTATCTCAAACAGAGGACTGAAGCTTGATATGGAAGAAAAGCCTCCTGTTTAAATAAAAGACAAAACTAAACGGGTCCTGTCTTAGAATTTGAACACTGACTTGAACATGGAGGAACCAGGGGTCGTCATTTAAAGAAGCGAGGAGCATCAGAGTGAGTGCACCGCAAAGCTAATTATACTAATGAACAACAACAGAGTAATGAAGCGCTTAAAAGCACACAGAGAAGGGCAGCCTGGAAAATTATAGGGACGTTTAAAAATAGATAATGAATGTAAAAAAGTGAATAAAAAAGATCAGCGACTGAGGGGAGGTGGGGTTTCTTGTTGATGGCCCCCACTGAATCTTTATTTCAAGCCTGATTTGCAGCATGAAAGAAATTCATGCCAATACTTTAAAGAAGGAACTTCTAATGTTGAATGCAATTAGGAGACCTGTGATAATTTATAGACTTTCCACAGCATTGTGCACGCTCAAGTGGGAGCGACTCCAAACTCTAAGTCACAGTACACTTATTTTCGTTAAAAAAAAAAAAAAATCCAGCATTATTTAGAACAGAATTAAAATGCTTATTCATCTCTGTGGGGAAACTGGGCAGTTTTGTATATCCCATCTTCTAATTTGTCGGTTTATGCATTTTGCTTTTTATCCATTTAAACACGTCACACTCATACATACACTCATACATTTATTCCTATACATACTAAGATCTGCATGGAGAACTGGCTCCCAAATGGACTTTGACACTGACCACAGTTTACACCTCACATTTATAAAAGCATGATCATTTACTTTGTGTTTCATGCTAGCATGTCTGATTTTCTCCATACTATGATTTCCGTTCCACTCCTCCATTGTCTTAGGAATTTTTCCCTCTTCCTTTTTCCCCTTTATCATGAACCATTTAGGTTTGATGTACTAATAATGTGCATAAAACCTAATGAGGCCGCACACTCTTGTTGAGTGCCTTGGAGCAACTGTATCGTGAAAGGTGTTATATAAAGATAACTGAATACTGACTGTATCTGAATTAATTCATTTTGAGAATTATTATTTTGAATTAAAATATAACAAGGAAAGAAATATTAAAGCAGCACTTTATTGTCTATTAAAATGTGTGATGAGTGATGTAGTTAAGAGTGTTGCAAGGCACCGTATGGTATATGTTTGCATCTCTACTGCCAGCTGAAGAGGAAGAAAGAGAGAGAGAGAGAGAGACAGAGGGACACACACACAAATTCGAACCTTGTAACTTGGAAGAAACACTAATTACTAATCACATGCGATATGGTCGGAGGTGCCTCTTGTTTTCACACGTGAGGGAGGCTGCAATATCAGACCTAAGCTTGTAATTATGATGGGTTAATGGAATCAGGTCCAATTTAATCTAGCTGAAGGCACAGCCATGCTGAATAATGCCTGAAAACTCCTCTCTATGCAGCCAGAGGACAGTGCAGCACAGACACGAGTGATCCAGGGGTAAGCGGTTTACTTGTTTGATGTGTCTGACAACCGGGGAAGGGTGGGGGGGGGGGGGCAACTATTCATTAGAAGATGCATGGTGACATCGCCTGCTTGTATTCCCCATAAAATTAAAACAGGGTATGAATTGAGGTCAAGTGTAAAATCCTTTGAAATTTGCGGATATTTACCATCAGGAATGCAGACCTGCAGACCAAGCGCTGTGGCACAAATCAACAACTGGTCCCATTCCTTTGATCAGTAGTATAAAAATATTCAGACCACTAAAGGAGCTGTATTGTACAGACTGGTGAGACTGGGGATTCTAAAGCCACAGATAATGAACAACCGGATTGGAAGTTGGTCTTCAGACCCCTGCCTCTGGCGTTCTTTTTTGCTTTCATTTGCAAGATCTCAATGGTAGTAGACCACCAAGGACATATTAAATGCGTAGTTTTTCATTACCATATATTTTCTCTGACAGCAAGATGATGGGATTAACAGAGAAGATTTAAATTGATTCTCCAACCATCTCTACACACAAAATGGATCAGCAGAACCAGATGTTCATTGTCCTCTTAACCTTTTTTGTCTTCCCTAAAGTGGGGCTTCCAACCATTGAAAAAAATTGATTTGTCACAATAATACAATACTGCTGCATTTGTCCATTTGGTTACCGCCAAATCTTACCTGCTAAATTATACGCAGATACAACTATTTGCTAAGCACCCCCCTCCAAAAAAAATGCACAGGAAACATAACAAATATCCTGCCCAGAGCAATCTTGCATAGCCCCTCCCGGAAAAGTCTGGTGACAATAACAAATGCTGACTGCAGGAAGGACGGACACTAGCAAGAATTACGGATCAACTCAATTCCATTCCAGTTTCATTCAAGATTGAACCGAAGGAGCAAAGGAACACAGTTAATCTGGAAAGCTTGAATAACTCCATAAACTGACAAGGTATTTTTAGCGAAGGCTAGGATCATCGTTAGCATGATAAAAGCCGATTTGTATCCCAAATTTTAGTCTAATTTATTCATTTACAATTCTAATTCCATATCAGGGGAGGCCAATCTTAAAGTGCACTTCCTGGCAGGGAGATTGTTTCTTTTCCTAAGTTGGGACACACAGCACCCTGCAGGAAGGCTAACAGTGATTAGAGGAATAGCGTCTCTCTTCCTGCTGGATGCTGGCAACCTGCAAGCACCAGACAGTCCTGCAGGAGATATTTAAGCTGAAAAGCCCCAACAGACACCTTAGTCAAATTCTCCCCGATGCAACCTCAGCTCTGCATTGCAGGAAACTTTCACCATCCCAGTCATCAGTCTCAATAATGCCACTTCACCTTGTAATAAACAACCACAACGGCCAAAAAACAAGAGGATGTTCTGAGAGATGCTGCCGGACCTTCTGAGATGAGGTGTAGATCTGAACAGAGTAGAGCTGTTGCTGCATGCTTCTATGAGAAAATTTCTGCCTTCAGGGGAAGAAATGGCTAAAGAAAGGTAGCAGAGCTCTTCTTCTTAGCATATCCTAAAAAGTATATTGTGACTCATTCACATCTTCATCACTTAATATAACAATGCACCATTCTCAAATGAAGTAAGTGGCCATCACAAATTACTAATGCAAGTTCGTTGGTAAAATACAAATACTTAAAGCTGCAGTATTTAGTGGCAACATCAGTAGTACATCAAACACGGTGAGAGGCGGCTGGGGGGAGAGACAGACGGGGACAGGAAGGTGCCCCTTTCCTGTAGAACCTGCAGCTTGTATCCATCTCCTGTGATCCCATCCACCACCTTAGAGCTTTATAAAAAGAGGGGAGATACCACTGCCTCTGATTTATAAAGCTGTAAGCTTCAAAATCCAAATCATTTTCAAGAGATTATCATTTTTCATTTTTCTTACTTATGAGAACGTCCTGCTTTTGTTGTCAAGGTTGGGAGTGACACAGTGACTTCTTTGTCTTGTGGAAAATGTCACATCCAGTCACCCCAGAATGTACAGAATCCCCCCCCCCCTCCCGTCTCATTTGGGAGGCTTGACAGAAAGAGCACATGTCAACCAAAGCAGAAACTGACATCACCTGAAGGAGCCCATTCACCTCCACCTTAGCTAATCAGTTGCTTAAAAAAAATGGTTAGAAACAAAGGAAGTTTATATTCTATAGAGCCAAGGCAGCACTCTGCAAAAGAGCCCCATAAGCATTCTCCTGCTGAGGCATGGTTATGGATTTGCTGCATTTCTTCTCAGCTGAAGGCACACCCATCATTATAATGAACAACACAGACACCTCAGATGCTGGGCTTGATCAGTGCCACTGAGAATTGTCTGGCTCCTTGTTTAATTTATCATCAGGCGAAATGGGCACAGACTCCATGAGAGGAAGTGGCACCCCCCATTGGCCCCCAATACCCCCCACCCAGCCAGGACCGCCTTCTCACTCTCTGTGCGCTCCTGCGGCGTGTTTAATGGTGGTAGAATGGGAGTCAAAACAAAGCAATCAGAGCCCTACTGGGCCCGTTCCGTTTCTCTAAGATCTATTTTTAATATGTCTAGTCAGCATCAGCGAAATGAATGCATAATTGTGGCTTAATTATTGACTCAGATGAGGGTCATGTTAATACTCTGGTGCAATAATTAGTACCAAAAAGGAAAATATACAGACCGGTGCTTTAGTTAATTCCAATCTTCCTTGTTTCTTTGTTTGAGCCAAAGTGACACATAAGAATACCACATTCTCATTACACACTACCACGTTTTTAAAATCTTAATCGAAATCCTTTTGAACAAAGGGATTGTTCTAATCAGCATTTGCTGAGTGATACTTTTCTAAGCATCTAGGTAAAAGCTTATCACAATCAAGTGATTAGGATAACATCACAGTGCTGCATTTGGTACATTAGCAGTACACGTGTCTACCTCAGGGGGTAAAGCAATCTCCTATTTGTCTGTTTTCATTTCCTAAAATAGTACAGATCAGTATCTGCAGCACCTTATCACTACCAGAGAACAGTCATTATTAATGCATGTGAGAAAAATATGACATTCTCAACGGAGTACTAATAGAATACTGAGTAACATCACAGGTCTAAGAGAAATTACATTTGTGTGGTCTTACAGATGCCACCAACCAGCAGGGGGCAGTGGTCCACACAGAGCTGCTGCTAGGGACACCCTCTTATGATCTCACAACAAAAGTGAATGGCCACGTAATCTTAGAATTTTACCATCTTAATAATCACCCATGCAAAAATATATCACTGTGCATCAAACCTTTAATCAGTAATCAAGTATCAATTGGTACGAAAGAAAAATATACAGCAATCATACTGTATAATACCAAATATAACAATGAAGCTGAGGTCATGATTGTAAATTGTAATACAGTTCTCTAATTCTGATATCATTCCTACTAGAATAAGAGCATTTACAAGAACATCAAATGCCACTGTGTTCACCATCTTCCACAAGGAATGATTTGTTTTATTTTAAAATACATGGCATTCTCCACTGCATTGCCTTCTAAGCTTTCAACATTTTCAGCACATCTGAAATAAATATTCACACCAAATCTTGAAGGAGCTTTGATCTTGAGCTATGCTGTCTAATGTAGCAGGAAATCATATACATTTATCTCAAGTATGTTGCTGCTTTTCTTAACCTCTGGGAGCATGCAGAGGAGTAGGTTTTGGTCCTAGGTGGACCCAGCCATGTCAACTCAGTCTGGTCCCCAATTCACATTAACTCTTGTGGCCTCTGCCCTGTGCATTTCGTATCTGAGCGGGAACAGCTGGGTTTAGGAGTGGGAGACCTGATTCTGAGTAAAATCTGTGGTCCATGAGGTGCATCTAATAAAGGGTCTCCTTCAATTTCACTCATCACAGCATCTCCATTTCTCTCCATCATTTTGGCAATAAATTCTTATTAAATTAACGCGCGGGAGGGCATCTTCAGAATCATTTTAAAAACCATCTATTGAACATCAGTAAACAAAACTGTAATGTAAGTAGTGATGCAACGATAATGAAATTTCTAGCTGATTACTACGGAAAAACAAATAGCGATTGATTGGGAGGTTCTGCTTTAATAATTTTAAAGGGACATTGCATGCAAATAAAAAAATTATTGAATTACATTCCAAAAATATGAAAAAGTATTTATTTTTTGGTAAGAAAACACCAACTCTGGCAAACAACAGTCCCAGAACACTGTATTTTATAACTATACATCTTATATGTATATAACATTTATAACAGCATACAGGGCTGATCATTATATTATTTATAGTGTGATAAAATCGCTTTTGATTTTGCAGTGTATGCACTAAATTTTCTTTTGCAATCAAATGCTTGCATTACTGATGGACTCGTGTTATTTGGCAGCATGGCAGCCTTCTGTACTGGAATGGATTTGTTTTTCAGAAACTCTCCATACTCTTCAATGTCTTGCCTTAAGATGAACTATGAAACTTCTTGTGCTGAAATGTCTATTAATACAGTCAGTCCTGCTACAAAGCATGATATCACACGACTGATTTGTTTTAACACAACTGACATGTTAGGACCAAAGTCCATTACAAGGCCAAAACAACGCTTCATGAACCATTTCCTGTATTTTTTGATCAACACTAGATGCTCTCTGTTCGAAAAAAGAGCTCAAACCATGCACCAAAGTAAACCCCTAATGGGATCAGAAAATACAGTAAATGGTTAATGATGTGTTATTTTGGCAATCGACAAGTTAGCGAGTTAGCCATGTTTGGCTGAAGCAATTCCCATGGGACTCATAAGACCCATAAAAGATGTTTATGATATTATATATTAATGTATTATTAATATTTCTATTTTAAATGCCTATAATAACATTGTTGGCCACTGGTATCACTGTACTTATCATTTAATTCATTTTCTTTGGCTTAAGTTACTAAGTTTTAGATTCTCATAACTCTATTTTTCCCAATTTTAGTGAATGCCCGGATTTTCAAGAATGCATTAGGTATGTTGTAGCAGCACTGATTGTAGATCCTCCTCCTGAAATTTTAGCAGAGTAATGTTTGCAAAAATGCATTTCTAACATTGTTTTTGCTAATATTAAAGTAATTCCACACAGCAGATGTTTTTCTAACTGCTTAGTACACAGGTATTCAAGGCAATATGGGTCACCATTTAAAAATTAAAATTATAAATACCGCCTCATTTTTAACCATTAGGTGATGGCTGATTGTTGTATCAGCTGATAACAATAGTTGGCCGATACAATCGATGCATCTCTAGTAATATGTTTTCCTTTCTGGGAGTGACCTGTTTGGTACAGAGCACAAAGCTAACTATGCTTATTCTGCCCTTCAGAATCTTGTTTTACAAGAAGTTGTGCCAATAGCCCTAGATAACCAGAGTGTCGCAAGCAGGACAGGAAGGAGCTGTCTGGCTTGACTCGGGGCTGTCTCCAGACTATGAGATTCTCAGCTGGAGCTTCCTGGTGAATGGGGCCCTAACTAGCAGCCTGTGCACTAATTAGCTCACCTCAGGAGCCTGTGAATGATCAGGAGGGAAAGCCTATCCACCTCAGGAGCCTGTGAAATATCAGGAGGGAAAGCCCATCCACCTCAGGAGCCTGTGAAATATCAGGAGGGAAAGCCCATCCACCTCAGGAGCCTGTAAATGATCAAGAGGGAAAGCCCATCCACCTCAGGTTTATCGGCATGTTGCTTGCGTATGAGTTTTCAATTAGCTCTCAGAAACCCAAACAAAAACATGCATAATGACCAGACTAATGCTCCAAATCTGTGTCTACCCTTCAATTGTGGACACTTTTCATTTAGATTAATTAGTCACTGCATGGAAAAAAGCCGTGGTTTATGGGAAAGTAAAGGAGACTGCATTAGTTTATGTGCTCCACTGCTCCAAAATTGCATTGTTTATGCTTAAATCAATTTAGTATTATATAACAATCTATATACTGTGTGTGCTTAATTGACCCTTTGTCTAAATTAAATTTTTAATGAGAATTACATTAAAATAAACTGCGGAAAGTGATTCAGTGTAATGAGCTTTCATCAGCATCTTTTATGTGTGAAGCAGATTACTTCCCTGTAATAAGTGGCAGTGACAGAGAGCCAGAACCTGCCCCCCCAGCCTCCCCCCACCTTCGCAGCCCAGCAAGATTGTCTCTGCGTGATGAACGATTGGACCACTAAGTAAATATGGGATTGTCTTATTTACTTTCAAGGCACAATAAAAAAAGGACTCAACTTTAATTAAGGAGCATGTGACTTCCAACAAGCCAGGGACCAGGAATTTTTGTTTTTTTGAATTTTTGAATTCTGCCTTTGCAGCCCCACTTAGCCTTCACCTGGCCTTCATAAATAAAATGCTGAAAACCCATTAGACAATAGTATTACCTCCATGCTTATGTAAATGATACTGATATATACGCAATTGAGTTTATTACTTTTATACTTCAAAATATTGTTGGTGGTAATGCAAATGAACACACTATGAAATTTATCAAATCTAATGACAACTGTGTGGATTATTATTACAAAATGATTTAGCCTGAGAACCAATAGCTAAACAGTGCTTGCTAAATTGGATTTGGGGAAAAACGGAATTCACAAGGGATCTGCTGGGGAGAGCATGAAATTGACGGATTGAGGGTATCCTGAGAGATTTTCGTACAGTGTTTTCTTCTTTTTTATTTATACATTCCATGAAAGTATATATCTGAGTCTTCCCAGAATACAGTTAAAAGCATCAATATTCCAGTCTGTTTTCCCAGTGAAGGTCAAAGTGAGGATAACCTGTGATGTAGAAGGTACACTGGCAAGTACACAAGCAGAAAAGCTGTCATTTACTAACAGGACATGTGCATCATGCTGCATTTCAGTTACTTTTATTCAAATTTTTCTAGTTTAACAGGAAGACTCCAGATCTTGTGCATGAGACGGGTGGGATAGTCTTGTTTTACCATGCTTCTGCATTGTGTCTGACTCCTGACTGTGTTTAACTCTGTCCCACATTTTTATTTCCATCTTGTTCTTTCTGATCCAGGCAGGACCACCTGAGCATATTAAGGCAGTCAGTTTGAGCTACCAAGCAAAATTAAGTATGAACATGTTTATTATTACATGGGTTGCATATGCATCCATACAGAACGACCATCATATTTCCCACATCACTTTCCCACATATGTACTGAGTGACAATTGCTTTTGTTCTTGTAACAGAACTTCTAACCATACTCTGCTCCAAGATTAAATAAACATTTACACCCCTTATACTCACGTCACAACAGTAACGAAAGTGGATCGAAGGTCCAGATGAATTCTACTAATGCATGTCATCAGAGATCTCTGTTTCTCTCTCTAGACTTTACATGATTTCTTATGTGAGGTTCCCATTCAATCACTGGAAAATACTATATCTAATCTGGTTTATTTCTGCAATAATTTAGCTGTCAGTATGACATAAAAGACACACAACACAAAAAAATAGATTGTATTGCTTGTTCTTAGCTATTAGCTAGTATAGTTAGTATATAGTATCATTAGATATGTACGTTGCATTACTGTAAAAATTCCCTCCCTTTGGGAGCAGAGCTGAGCGCTGGAATGGTTGGGGTGGGGGTTGAGGAGGGGGGGGTGCTTAATAACATTATTATTAACTAAGAGCAAACCACCTAAAACCAAAACATTAAGAACAGCACTGTATTATACACACAGTACTCTAAAACAAATAATAATGTGAATGTAAAATCACAGCACTTTATAATAAAAAGTGATACAGCCACCAATGTCCTACTATTTGCCATCTATTAATTGGCTTATATTATTTAGTATGGACCTCAGACGTAAGCGTTATCGGATGATACTCCGTAGAATGTATAGGAAGAATAGGAGAGGGACGAATAATTCTCTTTCTAGCTAAAAGGCTCATGCAGTGTTTATTAAAAGGCAAGTAGTCAAGTAGTCACATTATCCTATTCTGATGGCGAAAGCGCAGAACAAACAATGGACACCTGAACACTGGAATGGAAGCCTGACGCTTCTCACCAAGGGGGGGATCACAATGGCCACAGACGTACAGGTGATCAGCATCAATACCACAATATGGAGAAATGATGGGGTCGGGGGGTGCAATGGAAATGCAGGGGTGGGCGGAGAGGCGACCATGCAGGCACCTGATGGGGCGCGGCAGGGGGAGGACTATGGGGACCCTAGCAGCGGTGCCCATCATCAGGGCCCTTGACATCTTTTTCAAGTAGCAGTTAATTTGTACAGAGTGAATAGGGGGGTGGGGTGGGGCGAGTTCATTACGCCGACACCTGCTGCATATTCATGGAGCAACCCGGGGAGCTCCCATTAGCTGCTTGATTCCTTTTCGGCTCGTCGCCCACGGCCCCCACCCCCCACCCCAAACAAAGAGATGCCGGTAGCGGCCTTGTCAGGCAGGGGTTCCGAGGGGGCAGGTGGGTGGATGGGACAGGCGGCAGAAGATGGACAGGATCCCAGACAAAAGCCTAAACGACTTCCAAAAAAAAAATTCTGAGATAAAAACAGTAGCACCCCCTCCCCCACCACCATTCCCATCCAAGCACACAGAAGCCCCTTGATGTCTAATACACTGGCTGGTGGTGAATAACAATGTCCCAGCAGTGACTGCAGATCTAAGGGTCTCTGGAGGGTTGCCAAGGTTCTAACTGGTTCAGTTCAATGAGGAGGCGGGTCTCTGCCATGTCCAGGAAGTTATCTCTTACACATGGCAGACCGAACTCCTTGGGGTACAGTCAGGCTATGTGTGTGTATCTCTCTCTCTTTTCTGCATATACACAGGAACAGGTATCGTGAGAGACCTTGGGTCTTGAATCAGAGGAAGAATTTCTCTACGGCACTTCTTGTGGTTTTTATCGTGACGTTGCATGGACAAAGGCCCGGGGGGGGCAGCCTGACTGCATGGATAACTGCAGGGATGGGTCCTCCCACCAGCTGTACTGTTCTGTCATACTCTCAGCATAATATAGGGGATAATATAATGTAGGTCATGTTTATGAAACCTCAGAACTGCTGTGTAGGTACTTATGAAACAGCAAGGTTTTCATATGTAGGCAAAGACTCCTATAATGAACATGTTTTTATTAGAGGGTTAGTCATCCATTTTCCTAAACTACTTAAGCACTACAGCGTCACAGCAAGCCTGCGGCTATGAGGCAGCCCCGTGAGTCTGCGGATACACTGCCTCTCAAAGCCCCCTCGAGCCCAGGGCCAATCAGCAATTCACAATCGATCAGTATTCTGTAGGGGCTACAAGCTTGTGTTTAAAAAAACAATCCAGTATTTTTGACCATCAGCTGAGCAGCACAGTTGTGGGGTGCCAGGTCACAGACCAAGTAACCACACCCCCCCCCACATAACAATCCTCCTGTGAACAGCCTCCCCATGGCTGTCTAAGGAGGGAACACATCATCTCTATGGGTGACCTTACATGTTTCTACACATTTTAGGCTGCTGTCATGCTACATTGAACATCTAGTGATTTCAGCATTAAACCTTGGCTCTCTTTCACCTTCCCAGAAGATCAGAAGTGCTGACCATTGCCGACAGATTATCACATACTGGGAGAAATGTCCATTGCAGGGAGTAGGGCCTGATGTCTTGGACTTTTGGTAACATTGGGGTTTAAATAAAATCACTAAAAAAGCTTTGGTTTGGGATAAATGTTTGAGTCGGCAATAATGGGATCAGGGAGAATGGTGGTGAGGGGGGGCTTGGATTTCCATATCTACCAAGCCCTACAATAATTCCTGTCACCACTGCAGCATAACAATGTATAAATAAGCACATACATACATATATACATAAATAATACCAGGGGCACAGTGCACAAGTGAGTGGCAAAACAAACTGTGGAAAACGGCAGAAACAAATTGATTTGAAACCGTAGCGGACTCTGAAATACCGGCAACAGTAAGGAGATGTCGATCTTGCTGTTGGGGACAAATCTCTATTAGAGTCAGCTCGAGACACAAAGCAGACATTAAAGTAACGCTGCAATTCAACATAATGCTACAGAATATATTTTCTACACTTCCTGACATGGACATATTTATTTGAAATATCGAGAATTTCAGAGCATGGAATCACAAATCTCTCATATAGTGCTTCCAGCAATGCTTTGCATCTGGATTTAACAGCAGGACAGGAGCCCATTGCTTCTACTCCTCAACAAGCAGATCTCCTTCAACTTTAAGTTTCCCTTTATTCTGAAGTCAGCACATCCTCCAAAATTTAATAGCTCCGTAAGGTAAGATATAAAATGTATTTGCGCAGCAACACATTCTCTCACAGCTGTGTGCGCAAGGACTGGGTTTCCGTCATCAAAACTCATGATGGTAACTGGAGAGATAAGACGACGTAACATCCCCTACCTGAGGGGTTCAGAGCACAGAAGGGTATCGCTCACAACGTCCCAAGTGAAGCAAAGGAGACAGCGGGCAAGAAAAGAAATTGATGTTTAGTTGCTCATTTCTGGGGTTTGGATCACCCTAAAAGTGTATAAAAACATCATCGCTGATGGACATTTATGTACTTCGGACACACATTGCAACATTTCATAGTTAAAAGAGGTCTCTTGGATCCATCTACGTGAACAATCCCAACAAAATTCACTACTGTCAGGTTTACATGTTAATCTCCATGTTTCAAAGTCAATAAAAAATTGAATTATTGCAAAATGTTACCAGTTATTGTAAAAATGTTTGGCCTCACTTGCACCAACACCAGTCTGTTACCCCTGAATAAAGTTTATTTACTAAAATCAGCATAGAAAGCAGAGGAAATATAAAAATATCAAATTATATTGTGCAGCCTGATCATAAAACTGGACTGAGGGGGGCCCCTCCAAAAAAAAAAAAAAAAAAAAAGGAAAAACATTTTTTCTGTTGATGCAGACAAATCACACATGGGGATGAACATGCAGTCATACATCAGCTGCACTCATAAACATGCTTGCACAATCACACCTCTTGGGGGCACAAGCTTTTCTCTCTGATAACGTCCTGTTCCAGTCCATTCCCCTGGCACCCTTATCCCAGTTGTAACACCGTCCAGGGAGAGCCAAGAGTCAGGAATTGCTTATTATTATTCAGATAATTGGACTCTCTCCTTATTTTTGGACAGAAATAAAAAAGGGAGAGGTAAATAGTGAAAATGCATAGAGACAAAGCTCTCAATGCTCCCTTGCCAACACAGCAGTCCTTGTCTGTGCGAGCCAACCCACGTGTCTGCCCCTACATACACAATAATCCTACTCAGGTAATAGAAGACTGTCCATACATAAATTTAAAACTGAAGCCAAACATATCTAAAAAGCAAAGGCAATGCTGAAAACCATTCAGGCCGGACTACATTTATCAAAAAGGACACGCCCCAAACAAGACGCTAGTACTGGATTTAAGGAACCCTTAGCAAAACATTCTTCCAAGTGCTTCAAACTCAATGCCCACAGGATGCTCCAAGCCCAACACAAAGGGAGGCATCTGGACTGACTTGATAGGTGCTAACACTCTGCCTAGTGCAGTGAATTCTGTATTTGGGCTCATTTGACTGGATGAGCCAAAAAATAAAATGGAACCAAGACAGAAATGCGGGGTGTAAATGCAGGAGAGGGCTAGCCAAAATTCATTTCCATGGTGATTTCTACCACAGAATGGTCAATGAACTTGACTAGGATTTAATAATAAAACACATTGATGAAGAATACAGCAGTTCTTTTGAAATGAGGATTTAGTTTGGAGAACTTCCAGACTCATGTTTTAAAATATGTACTATGCATACAGAAATGTTCATGAGCAAAACATTTTCCTTTCCTTTGATATTGTTTCCCCTCCTCTTGAATATGAATTTGTGCAGCACAGGGCTCAGTTAGATCTATAAAAAACTGAGCAAGGAGCAAAGAATTTTAATAATTCCTTTTATAGATTTTGGGGATACTAATTGGAAATATAATAATCTAGGGTATATTGGAGCAGAGGGCTAGAAACAACAGCAAAGCTAATTAAAAGAAATATCTTCACCCAATTTTTACTTTACAACCCATATAATTAAGCAAGACCCAGAGCTTCTTATTCAAGGTAAAATACATAGTCAAATGGTAAAGTGGAATGTGTCACTAATCTTTACTTACTCCCACCCCACAGCAAATGAAATGGCAGCCATTCTTAGGGAATTCCGCAATTAGTTCAAACTCAAACTGAAATAACGTAAACAGTACAGAAAACCGGGGAAGTACAGTACGTCAGCCATCCTCCATTAACCTCATCCAGTGTCCTGTGAAACCCAAGACTCCAAATATAAATAAACATAAAGATTATTATTTTGGGTAGAAAATGAAATTGATATCCTCTCAGCAGAGTTAAATGTGCACATGAGTAGTAAACTGCATTAAGAGAGGAGGTGTCTTATTTAAGATCAATTAATTTAACATTATGAGGCAGCTGGGCATATAACAGCAGACATGCAGGTATCGATCCATGTAAAGTGAGCTCCCAGGTTCCAGCTGACGTCCTGGAGTAATGTGTACACAGCACACAGGACGTCTGCTCCCCTGGGAAGCAGCCTTTCTGCTAGGGTTATGAAAACCATATCCGAAGATCCAATCCCACTAAAGAGAAAACTCTAATATTGCCATGATTAAACTTCCAGTAGTTCAAAATAGTCAACTGCCACGTACACGACTACCAACCAATAGCTGATGCACATAACATAAGGATTTTACATTATGTAAGGGTAATTTAATTTATATGGCAAAAACCTTTGAGCTTCCCAGATCCAAAAACAGTCTAGCAAATCATACCAAATAACACATAAAGTCTAAAATAACACTAACATATGGTAAAACCAGGAATGATATGATAAACACATAAATACACAGCCTCAATTCTCTTTCGCACTGTCTTTGGATCGGTCAGGGCTCATTTCACTGCATGTTGTACCTGTTATAACTATGTATGCAACAAATAAAGAACCTTGAATCTCGAATCAATAAAGTAGACATTATGAATGTACAGTGAATGTACAGTAAAATCTGAAGAGGATTTCGAGGTAAAGCGCAGATGCTCACAGACACAGTTCAAAGTTATTGCCGCTGAGATCCTGAGTGTAGTTCCCCGGGAAAGAGGATTCTGGCGGCCCTCTCGCTGCTCGGGGGGCACGCTGCCTCTATACAGTTCCAAGTTTAGAGCTGATTTTGAAACCACATACTGTGTACTGTAACCAGCATACTGTATACTGTGTACTGCCTACTAGTAGTCAGTGTAGTATCCAGTATGCCAGCTTTTTTGTAAGACTTTTGTAGCATGCTAAATTTATACATGACCTCCCCACAAGCCTTTTATTTCCCATAGACAAAGCATCATTTAAAACAGTGTTTTGAAAGCGGTGTGTTGAAATAATTTGATAATAATTTTAAAATGTTCAAATTCTACAAAAATATTATTACAATTAAAACTATTTCAATAGTTTTAACTATAAACGGTTAGCTTACCTAAAGCGTCACACCTGTTAAGCCCCATGTGTATTGAATTGACAGGCACATAGAGATGTATAGTCATTTACATGACTGAACAGAAATACAAAGGCAATTAGAGCAAACAACTATACATTCACAAATTGCAAATGAATGTAACACTTTAATAAATAAATTATAAATCATACGTAGGCTATACATTAACATATAATTAGACCTCGATAAATTAACCAAAATAACAGTAACATTTAGTTCACTCTCTTGCAGGCTGTGATTAGACAGGAGTAATTGGTCTAGTTAGTATGATGCTGGTTTGTTGTATTTTGCACTCCCTTTTAAAATACAAATAACAGCATTAAAAAAGAAAACTGAATAAAAGTTTTAACAAATTATTTTTATTCTGAGCCTGAGCTTGTGGCGTTAGGCCCACCGTTTTTTTTTTCCCCCAAGTTAAAGGGCGCTTATGTTCTTGTCTACCCGTGCTACGTCATCTTCCATTGCCAAAGACCTGTTCCAGTACTATAAGAACACCAGAAGAGGGGTGAATCTCAACATGTGTATTCAACTGTACTTATTGTCACGAGCGCTGGGCGAGCAGGGAATGGGGAATCAGGATCCAAGGAACGGAGATTCGAGAACGAGGGGTTTATTAGGCAAAACAGGCAGACAAGGCACAAGACGGTCGAGACGTCACTTGAACGTGGACTGAAATACATAAGACTAATTGGAAATAACAAGAAACAACTGACATCGGGATTTCACACGAGGTTAACGAGGGGTGCGTGGCACAGAGGATTATCGGACGATCGGGCATGACACTTATGTTCTCGTGCACCTGTTTTACGTCATCTTCTATTGCCAAAGACCAGTTCCAATACTAAGAACACAAGTTCAGAGGACGGCAAAAATCCCCGGATGTTGGTCTTGTTCCCAAATATCCAAGAGGGTCTAGCTGCAGACGCCTGTAGAGTGGAGCTCCACCGGAAATATGTCACCTCCACAGGAAACACGTGAT
>JAODLC010000007.1:25547227-25559196 GCA_026781145.1 Hippopotamyrus pictus
AGTCACGTGTTTCCTGTGGAGGTGACGTATTTCCGGTGGAGCTCCACTCTACAGGCGTCTGCAGCTGGACCCTTCTCCAAATATCAAGAATACACTGGTTGCGTCCTCTCGCAATGGGATCAATCCCATGATTCATTGCACCCGAACTTCGTTCTTGAAAGGCAAGTTTTCAGGACCGGTCTTGCCAAGACCACAAATATGGTCTTTGCATTCTTGGTATTGAGATTCACCCCAGAGGACGGTAAAAATCCCGGGATGTTGGTCTTGCTCCACCCCAAATACAACAGCTACAACAGTTGTATTTGTTATTCTGTTAGAGATGATCAAAGCAAGAATGCAGCCAGGGACATATTATTCTTATCATAGTTACAGTACCGAGATGAACAACTGAGTCTGCTGGAAGACTAAGATTAAGGCTCTAATGGATCCAGCACATAGCGCTACTGAAATCCAGCTATAGCTAATGAATTCAAAATTTGCATCATTACGCACTTAAAAATTACCTTAAATTGTACCTCAAACATTTGTATTTATTAGAAATATTATGCCATATATTGAACTTTAGTAAAAACACCTAATATTTAATAGCAACTGACTCAATAAATACTTCACAAGGTAGCTGCCGGCCTGACAGCTCAAAATGGTAGTGTCAGTGTCAGGCACCCGAAAGGTAGCTTCTTCTAGGAATGTTTTCATTACTGCATTGTCCTCAAGCGTTCTCCCGCCTTCCTTTGTGCTGTTTGCTTCAGCAAGCAACACGCATCGGCCCACCACCCTCATTCTCAAGTGCTAGGTGGGCATGTCACTGCCCACTTCCTGTAAATGGATAACTCTTTTTTTTAACCACCCAGACATATTTACATAGATGCCGGACATGCGTAAGAAAAATGCAGTGCGTTCACCAGTGGAAGCCTGGAAAATGACACCCTCCCATGTAAATAAATCTGTATAGCTCTGAGTTGACCCAGTCCCCTGGTAGGGCTGGGCAATATGGCAAAATATTTTATTGCAATAATATTTTTCATATCATTCAATATCGATAATTATTATGGTTCTTATAATCCAAATCATCATTTTATTTCAAGGCTCCATTTTCATTAAAATTGTCTTAGGATTTCTCCCCTTAAACAGATTCAGAACATGAAATAGGTGACAAATTGAATGGACTGCAAACAGAAATATAATTAAGAAAACAAATCATTCAAAAATGTTTTTGTTTTTTTTTTTTGTTGTAAGGCATAATACTAGAAAACATTAACAGTACAGTTAGTTGCTGGGCCCTGACTGCATCACAGCTTGTTCCAGGGAACGTTTGACATTCCTGGTAGATTTGTCCCATATTTCTTCTGGTTGAACATGGAAACCCTAACTGCTGGTTTCCGTTACTGTAAGCATTTGTATGTTCTACTTGATGACCATGCCTTGAGCGGTGAAGTTTCCAGTTTTGCACAAATTTTTGGCAGGGTTTACAGACATTGGCAATCTTATCCTCAAAGGGTCATTGTGTATGCAGGTTTTTGGGATAGCCTTTAGCTTAGCTGTTCAAATCCATGCAAACTCTTCAGCCAATCAGTCCTCTAATTAGGAAGCTGCAGTGAAAAGCCACACACTCACAACAGCCCTTTATGGATAAGATTGTCTAACCCTGGTTTACAGTATATAGCACTAATCTGTTGCGTGGTGAATTTTATTTTGCTAAAGAACTGCTACATCCCTTTACTTTGCTTATCCACAATATCTCATTTTTAAATAGATGTTGAAATGAATGGGAAAAGTTTTCAATTTGACTTAAGTGTAAAACACAAACAAATGCATCATATGCATCATGTTAAATATTGTCCACCACAACACTGTATGTCAGTATTTAACTGTAATTAACTGACAAATACAGGAAACCAGTAGTGTACTGATTACTGTTTAGTATATTTACTTATTGTTTACTGCAAATTATATAATTATATATTCTTTGTTGCTATTATTTTGATATAATTAACTTATCGGCTCTATCAGACTGAAGTTACTGAGTTTTCCAAGTTTTAACCTAAATTGAGATTACAGGTAACTATGCAAATATGCTTTGTTATTTCATTTAAGGAATTTTTGCAGTTCAGTACTTGTTCTACTGGTGTTGCGATGTAATACACAGATTACAAATTTTCTGTTTTGTTGCAGATTTTTAGTCAGTAATACTCGAGAATAAGAATATAGCTTATAGACTGTAATGTAATCCACAACGTGATTCTCGTACCAGTTCAGACATTTTCAGGCTGCTCTTTATTTGGCTGCTTTGTGTATCACTCGAGTGAGCTGTTATGGAAGTTTCAGACTAACCAGTAGCAGCACACGTGGCATTTGGCTCATTGGAGGTGTATCTGAAAGCATGGTTCAACGCTACCTTGGAATCGACAGGTCCTGCCTACACATAATTGTGCTGTGCTATAATTACTACTCAAGAAATACTGAGTCTTTGGGTATAAGCAAGAGTTCCCACACAGCAACAAGACCATATCATTAACAAAATAAATAATGATTCGCAAGCAGTAAATGTTAAAATGTTAGATTGTCTTAATTTTTTTGTGTGTTGACTGTATATATGGAGCAATCAATCTGCGATATACAAACTGTAATTTTGACTGGCACCCTAATGCTGAAGCTGCTGAGCTGTTTCTTTCTTCACCGTCACTGAAATTTCCTCCGAGGGTGCACTAATATTACCGAAACAGTAGCATGCGACGTGCTCTGCTAACTCAACAAAGCTTGCTATGCATTTGCTGAGAAAAGGTTATCCATTCTTCTGGAGTTGCCTTCATGTCTTTGATGACAGGCTGTTACGTGCCAGCAAGCAATGTTCCTCACTGACAGTTTATCCAAGTTTCTCATTTTCTTATCTTATTTTATATGACAGTTACTGTACTTATTTATATCATCCAAACCCAAATTATACTATAATAAGAGAGAAAACATTCTACACTAGGCCTACATATTTTCTGACCACTGGAATCATGTACAGCTACCTTGTTGATCCATCCAGGCCCTTGTACAGGTCTTTGTATTTGTGTTGACAAGTACTAATGTATCATTATTATTGCTGATTTATTTTATTAATTTGCACTCAGACTTAACCCTGACATTCTGTTAGGGGCATCTGTGTTAATTATGAGGTATCCAATTTTTTCATTCTTTATTAAACAATAAATGACATAAAGCTGTATCAAGAGTATGGATTCATGTACTTTTATCATATAAGTTGAGGGAGAGAACACTGAATGATCTCTATGATCAAACCGATGACCTCCAGGACACCACCTTTGGGATTCTAAAAATATTCTCTATTATAGTGATATGAGTGATCATTTAAGAGATTCGTTATTCACCTGCCATGGCCATAGCCCACCAGGCAGTACCAGTCCTAGTTATTGAGGAACCCTAGGTGAGTATCACCATCAGGTCCAATGCTAATTGAAATTGGCAAGCAAGCCGGCATCCCCCCTCGAAACCTGTGCTGCCCATTGGACTGACCAGACCTGCCAGCGGGTGATGCACTGGGGACAGAAGCTGCTGCTCTATATATGAGAAATATACATGATTAATAAATGAAAAGTTTTATGGAAAAATGTTCATTATTTATTTCTCAGCCCAATAAAAATATACAAGGTGCCAGCGAAACTATGATCTACTGGCCTGGATGCCAGTGAGGGAAAATGTCATGTTGGACAGTGGTCAATATCAATAATCATCAGAGTATTATTTCTTTATTTTATGGTTCGATTTTTGCAGATTCAGCAGATTCAATGACCACAAATTGAATGGACTGCAAACTGAAATACAATTTTAAGAAATAAATAAAAAAAAATAAACCTTTTGTCACAGGGCATAACACTGGAAAATGCTGACAGCACTGTTTGTTGCTGGATTTGTCATTTTTCTCTGACTGAGTTGCTGCTCGTTCCAGGAGGTGGCTTAGCCATTGCTGGTCTTTATGACTCTTACAACCACTTGCATTCTGTATGTTCAACTAGATGGCAATACTTCAGGCTCGGTTTAAACAGCCAGATTACCGCCACCCCACTGACGTCTTGCACTGCATTTCTTTTATTAAATACTCATTCTCAAAATTACCCAATGTAATACAACTTCATATAAACAATGCAATTTGGAATCTTTTATGACAAAAAAAGAACACAAGGTGCACATGCGATTTTTTACAGCCAATTGAAATAATATTCAAAATAGCTTATTACTAGTTAACTAATTAAATAAAATACAAACAGGATGTTGAGGGAAAAATATTAATTAAAATATATATTTTTCAATACAATTCTGTAAGGACATATCGCAATAATAGATTACTTTCATCCATTAGAAATTATGCACAAACAGCAAGACCTCCCAGCCACAAACCTAGCTTGGGCAGCTGGAACCTGCTGCACTGAACATTTTCATACAGAACTTTAGATGGTTAAGGCAATTCCATTACACGGCAGACAAACCTGTGACAAAGGAGAGGCACTGCATTTCACATGTGTTCAGGCTGCCCCTTATTGATCTGTTCTTATAAAGACAAAAAAAAAAGTCATTCAAGTTTGACTGTCTCATTCTGGAGCATTTTCTACACGGCTTCATCAACAAAAGAACTGATATGGTCTTTGTCCAACTAGACAAAACCATGTGGGCAGTCTTATAAAACAAGATTTGAGTATGTTCCTTGTGTTCAATTTCTTGGGGAAAAAACAAACTCCTTCGGCTTGTAAAAAGCCAATTCGCTGCTTCTCAGGACATGGCCACTCTGATGAAGGTGTGCTGGGAATCAGGGTGACTATCTTGTAGTAATTACTCTGTCTGGCCCAATGGTACAACTGGCTATGCCGTGTTAATGCAATGTGAATCCCTGCTTGTGGTGTTATTAAACACCCCTTCGGGGGATATTGCACTGCGAAAGACCCTCATCTCCATCTCTCTCTAGAGATGAACCTTCAATTCCTGTTCTCTGGGATACAAGCGTGTATTTTTTTTATTTATTTATTTATTTTTTTTAACTTCAAGAAAGAGGTTTATATGCTGAGAAGGTTTGGGACATGCAAATTTCAGTGAAAGAACATGTGTCTACAACAGAGGAAAACCGGTTTTAATGTTTGAAGGAATAGGAGCCAGTTAGTCAGTTGAAGACAGAGGATAAGGAAGCAAGTAGCGGCTTGTGATTTTTTCATTGAGAGAACTGTTGTGATGTGCACAGCTGGAGACACATTCAACATAAATAAAAAAATCCCTTCACTGCAATTGCATCACTGCAATGTCTACAATGCAAACATGTCTACTGGGGCAAATGAATTTCACTGATTTCTCTTTTTCACTCTCGCAGAGAAGAGCAGTGAAAGATTTATGAACCAGAGTATGTGTCACCTTTTGTGGACATATTCAAATATCACATATGCAGTTCATACAGTAGCTGCATACAAGCAAAGATTATGGAAACCCCTTGGCTTAGACTTGTGCCCTCAACCAGCCACGTCTCTATAGACGATCATTCTTTTGGGTTAATAATGGGCCTCGGGGTTAAGGCAAGAATCAATCACAGATTCTTCAATCATTTTTCTAATTGGATTTGGAGCCACTGTAATATAAAAGATGAAAAATGGAATGTACCTGAAAAGTCACTGGGCCAGTCTCAAATGCTTCAAATGCTTCTGTCTCATGTATGATAAATAACAACCTCAGAGTCATAATGCTTGTTTTCAATTGGAATTAAGTTTATCAGAGATCAATTATGACAACCACCATTCACTAGCTTTAACTTCATCACGCGACACAAAAATTAAATCGATGTATTGTTCTTTAAGGCCGTCTCAATAAAAAACTGGCTACCAAATCTACAGTAGGTTGACCCCCCAATGTATTTGTACCAATGTTAGCTGTGACTGTGAGTCATAGTTATTGTTCTGATGAGGAGAGCACGTCGGGAGGGGGGGGGGGGGGGGGTGAATATGGCTTAATTGGCCAAATAAAAGAACGTCAAAGAGGACTGCACTGTAACAACAACCACCCTGAAGAGGAATCAAGGGCAGCGATCCATGAGGAGAACACGGAACCCACAAGATTCTGCACAGGAATTGCAGGACTATCTCACGGGTCATCAGGTCAAGTTTCCCAACCATCAGCTTTTAGGATTTCCTTTGTTAGATCCTCTTACTCAACGGCAATTGGCAGACCTCTGGACACCTTAAGGCTGTACCTGTTTCATTAAAGTTTGCCTATAGAGACTCTAAATGAAACTGAATACAGCAATCCCGGGAGGCAGCACAGGCCAAATCATGGCTTACACAAAGGACACAAGCCTATTTATACAACAGTTCCAACCAAGAAATCTGATTGGACAGGAGGTGTTCTATGAGTGCGGTTATCAGAGTATAACTGCACTTGGATATTTCACATCAGCTGTCTCACAGGTGTATCTATAAACCGTTATACCTACCTCATTTCCAACAACACAGAACTGGTGCTGGGCTGGTTCTCACTTGGTGCTTTTTGAGAACCTGCCCACCGGTTTCAAAAATGAATGTCGACGGAAGTGAAAGTAAAGTAAAGGTTCATATGTATTCCATTTTTTTGGATATATTTTCATCTGTTTAGGATTTTAAGGTCTTATAAGCTGCCGAACCAAAAAAAAAAAAAAAAGAAAAAAATTCAAAGTATGTCTTTATTGCCTGTATCTTTTTTCCATAAAGGCTCCTCTGCCTGTACAGTATGTGAGTTTATTCTTTATCCTCACTCATTGTTTTACCGCTGTCCTTTTAAGTTTTGCGCAAAAGAGTCTGCTAATAACTGAAATTTACTGTCATGATCACTTCGCCACTCAAATGCCACAATATTTTATAAATTAGACCTGTGGCATGCTTATAATTTACAATGCAAAGTTATTCCACTAATAAGCAGGATAGTTGTTTCACTCCTGGCACCGGTGATATTAGATGAACTATTTTGGTTATGGACTGAATTTTCCGGGTATGCGGAAGGTTTGGACGAGATAGCCCGTTCCATTTTTGCTGATGAACTATTTTTTTTTGCAGAGTCTACGACCGAACCACAGCCGTCACATATTGGAGTACAACCACATTCCTTCTCGTATGTAATTGCTTAAATATATTTTGAAAAGGCATTGTGTATGTTTGCAGTGGAACAAAGTGGATTTTGGTGCTGCTGGAACCACAGTGAATTGAGGCAGATACTGTACTATCAGCTATTAAGCTTTACAGTAAAAGGTCAGTGCACTGATTATCTGCTGATGAAGACTTTGGGCTCAAGTGGAGAATCCAGCATCCACAAACCTTCAATCTAAGGTTTCAAGCCTGACTTTCGTCAATTGAATATTTTTGTTGTGTTCTGATAATAATAAAGGCATAAACCTACTGAGCATTTCAGTTACAGTACTGTATTAAATGTGCAGAAAACAAAATAAAATACTACTGCAAGCTGCAGTTTGCACACAAATCAGAACATAAAAAAGAACAAAATAACAGAAGAGTAGAATTACAGTAAGAACTATATACAGTACCAGATTTACTACAATTCTTAAAATATCAATACACTTGAATAAACACATTTTTTGAGGAACATCCTATTTTGTTGACATCCCTACAGCTGGTTGGTTGTTTATATTTATTTTTTCCTGAAGGTTTCTGTCCCTTCTGATTATAAAAAAATAGATATTTTGGGAAAAGGGTCTGGGGACTTCCATGCCAGGCTGTGTCTACAGTGTATTGAGGCAGCACATTCAAGGTATGTAAGGCTGAGATAAAGGTTGAGGGAAAATGTCAACGGCAGGACATAAAAAGGAAACGGCTTCCCTTTAGTAAAGTCGGCTGAGGTAGCCACAGAGAGGCACCCCTCCTTTTAAAATGCGCTACAGCAAACAGCTAGCAGTCCTGATCCAAAAAACTCACAAAGCGGGGTCTAATTCACAGCTTATAAGTATGAGATTAACCTGCCTATCTACACACGATCTGGCAGCATGCCGCTAAACTTTATAAGACCTTTGTAGTGGTCTTTTGAGTTTAAGTCACACTCAGTAAGTTGCCAATGAGTGAGGCATGGAAGACGCCTTAGTACAGTGACATGCAGTTGGGTAACAGAGGAAGGGCAAATACCTTTAGCCCCCGGAGCAGTTCTGAGATGTAGCTGACCTGATGAGTGTGAGTATGAGGCCTGTGAGCAGCAACCCATCCAGGCTGTCCACTACCGCAAGCTTCCTGGCATAGACTGGACTCCCACCATGACCCTGTGCCACGTGTCTCAAAGCCCCTCAGATAGGCGGTGCAGCTGCACTTCGGCACTGTTATTGGGAGGCCACGCGGACCACAAGCCCACACACACATGCTGAGGGCCACAGCGACTAGCTCTGTTAGCGTTAGCATAGCTCCTATGGCTGCTGCCAGACACCCACTTAATCATCATGGCTGCCAGGAGACCGTTTGGGAAGCGTCATGTTAAGCACTCCCTCTGGGCTTGGGTGATCCAAGTAGGAGAACACAGACAATGATAATCACATTGAGTTTACAACAATCACGCTACTCTTATTCTGCAATATAATGCTAGCTATTTATCAAGCACAAAATTGTAAATGTTTAAATTCCATATCATCCCCTATTCTCTACCTAAGGTTTGGTATGATCATGAAAATAAGACATGAATGGAAATGAAATATCTTTCCAATTCTGTTTTGTGAAACTGAGGCCTTCTGGTGTTTCGTTGTATCCGAGAGGTACTTAAACAGTACTGTACTTGCTTAAATATCCATTATTGGCGACCTATACCTGTCATATTAACCATAAAAAAATCAATGACAGTTAAACTGCTCCCTGGATGATGATTTAGGCACAGCCAAACCCTGGAGTGGAAAATGCAGTTTGATTGGCCATCAGTGACCCACATACTGCACAAGCTGCCTTTGATTGGCTGGAGCAATACAGGGACGATCCTCGCCAAGTAAATAATGAATGAACCCACCCAGGCTACAGGCTCAGCATCCCCCTTTATTGTCTGTGCGTATTTTTAGGGTCGTAGGAATGATGCTGTCTACAAAGTCTATATTAAATAAAGCTCTAATGGAAGAAGAATAAATTAGAATAAATCTGATGATAAATGTTTTTCCTGGTCTTTGGTGCAAAATATGGAAATAATGGCAGGACATCTTTTGTTCACAGTAAAGGCGCAAAGCCTGTGCTCCTCACTAATTTTATATATGGGAGATAACGAGCAATTAGACATGAAATACAAGATTAGCTTAAATTTGCCTTTTAATTTTCACATTTCCAAATGTTAAAATATTTTAAAATATGAAACATAAAAATCATTATAAGGAAAACCAAACTAAAACATTTTCCTACACTGAAAGCAAGACTTTTACTGCACTCCGGAGATAAGAATAATATGTTCGCCGAGTATGGAGATTTGAGCCTAGCCCCATTCAAGATATCCACTAACCTCCCCCTGCCCCCCCCCCCCAGAGCCCAACTCACAAAACAGGACCATTGACTTTCACCGCAGAGGTGTGTCACCGGTGAGACAGGGGCTGACAAGGAGGCGGACAGGGGACCACACAAGTGACAGAGGGGTGCGGTGCTGGGACACAACGGATCTACGCATCTCAGATCTGAAACGGGTTGAAGTCTAATCCTCAGCAGAGTTCAGAGACTCCCTGCTCACAGAATCCAGTGTGGGTCACCATAAACATCAAGCCCTCTCCATACCAGCTGCTTACCGGAATCCACCTCACAGAGCCAGGGATTCCCTCGGAAAGCGGACGCTGTTAATTCCAGCCCTGCGGAGATGCTCATGAGCTGCCGTTTATTGCCTGATGCGCACTCAGAGTCGGACACAAGCGTGTGCTGTGGCCTGCATTTCATCAGCTAGGGAATGAGAATTCCTCTGTCTGCCTGCCATAGGGGGTAGGGGGCATTGCTAGGGGTGAGTGGGAGTAGAAGGCCCAAACATACAGTGCATGAACCCGCGCCCCCCCCCCCAAATAGAAACTGTGCTGCACTGAGCAGATGCGAAAGGGCTGCTCTTCAGCTCTGGACACGTCTCGGCTCGGCAAAGACCAGACACGTCACAGCACCGTTAGTGACGCCGTGGGGACCAGCTCACGCACTCCTACAGTACCTAAGATAGCTTAACCTACAATCCCAAACGTTAACCTATTTTTAACAGGTCATAGTTACTGGATGCCCTGCCTCGTGCCCGTTGCTTCCGGGATAGGCTCCGGACCCCCGCGACCCATTAAGGATACAGCGGGTTGGACAATGGATGGATGGATAGTTACTGGAGTTATTTCAGGTCAACAGCAAGCTTACAGCTCCGGCAGTGGGGCCTAGAGAACTGCCTCAAACACCACGCATCCAGCTGCCCTACATCAACACAATGCGGATTTCCACAAATAAAAGAAGGGGCCAGGTGACTCACGCAGGCAGCACTTTATAAACCATTAATGTCATTACTGTCAGCAGTGTTTAATGCCATCAGATAATGGCAATTTCAGTAATCAACGCAGAAGTACATGTACAATACAGATGCTCCTCTACTTAGGAACGAGTTACGTTCTGAACGGCCGTTCGTAAATTGAAATGCTCGTAAGTCGTTATTTAACATCATTTTAAGGGAATACGCGAGTACAAAGAACTAGGATGCTGGGAGTACGCACGCTACGCTGCTGCGCGGCGGAAGTAGCGGCCAGAAGTCGTACCAGGTGGAATTGGCGCCCAGGAAAAAAATTTGATGCTGCGGACAGGAAAAGGGAGCCCAACGAACACAATTTGGACTTACAGTCCTCTTCGTTCGTATGTCTGAATGTTCATAAGTTGAAAGTTCGTATGTAGAGGAGCGTCTGAATATATGTCTGACTGTGCAAGTAGACATGTCTGTTGGGAAGAGCACAGAACCCGGTGGTGTTCCTGACACTCGGAGTGAGAGGAGGCACCTCCCTGCACCATACACACAGTGACACACACATACACACAGTGACACACAGATACACAACCACACATGAGCACCCAATGACACACACACATTCACACACATACACACAGTGACACACACATACACAACCACACATGAGCACCCAATAACACACACACATTCACACACATACACAACCACACATGAGCACCCAATGACACACACACATTCACACACATACACAAAGTGACAGACACGCACATTAACACAACGCATACGCACATTAACACAACGCATACACACACACACACACACACACACGCAAATTCATCCACCTGAAAAAAATATCACAATCTCTGACTGCTGCCTCAGAAAAACATCCCGCTTCCTAATCTGAGATAAGCAGTACAAGACGGCAGGATAATGTGAAGGAGACACACTGCTATTTTTAGCGATCCATTTCACACTCTCTCCCTCCCTCCGTTCTCCCTCCATCCTGCCTCCCTCCCTCTTTTTCTCTATTCCCTTACCACAGTTCAGAGAGTTCCAGCTGCAGCATGGGAACCAGAATACCCCCATCAGCAGGACAAGGGGCATCCCGTTTTTCCCATGATGCATGGCGCAGTCACATCAGCCACATGGAGCCGCAGGCCAGCGCACCAGGCACGGGATGTGAGGCGTCACCTCCTGAGAGGTCCAGAACCAGCCGCCATGGATCACCCGTTCCTGCAGCATGCACGTGCACGCAATGGGCTGTGGACCATGTGCAACCCCTTCACAGTGTCGCTCTGGGTATGCCCCTGTCATGAACCCAAGGCAACAAATCACATGTTTTATTCAGTGTGCTAACCAATCAGAATCAGTAATTATTAAACAACTACCTGGGAGAACTGAAAACTCGACCTGGATTTGGAATCGAGGTCCAGAGTTGAAGAACCCTGTACGAAAGCATGCTAAACTGTGGTTTCCTATCCTATTGGGCAGCAGAACTGTCATAAAAACACATGTTGATGCCTGAAGAT
>JAODLC010000007.1:25582698-25610209 GCA_026781145.1 Hippopotamyrus pictus
GCCCTTTTCTACGTCTACGACCTACGTTCACCCAGCTCTCTCAACCTACCTGTTCATCATTCTCCCCCCTCCCCGCTTGTGACATGCACACCGACTCCCAAAAAGGCATATTAACTCTCTCCTCTAACCCTTTGTTGTGTCAGATGAGAGCCAGTTGTTCCTCAAGGTCACGAACCTCGACCATGAGTGAGTCCACTAACTTACATCGCTCGCAGACAAAGTCCGACTGAACACAAGCGTCCAGAAGGGCAAACATCTTGCAAACACAACACTGAGCTGGCCCCATAATTATCTACCTCACTATGACCCTGTCCTTTACTCCCATCCCAATATATTAATATAGCGTATTTAAACTTTTAGTTGATCTAATTAACGTATAGTTAAAACAATAAAGTACCGAGTACAATAAAAAGCTAAATGAACACTTGCATTGAAACGGAACTTTTTAAATTATCCGACATCATGAGAGATAACAACCTTTGAAATTAAACTTTTAAAATAACCAAATTAACAAGTTACTTACCCAAGACTAACTTCCTGCTGAACCACGTTTAACTAAAATAAAGCGAAGTTGCTCTAGGGAGGCCGAAAAACCACAAAAAACCCTCTCAAAGCAGGCTACTGCCGGAGCGGGAAAAAAAGTGGAAAATATCCTCCCGGCCCCGACCGGAAACCGAGCAAAGCTCAGGAGCAACTGTCCTTTCCGAGTTAATGTTACCAAGGTTAGATAATATTACCCCGCAGGTTTTTGTTGCAAAGGTACGCGGACAGAAACACAGCTCACACAACACCCGCAGCTATCGATAACACTCTATTAACAAGGACAGACAAGTACTCATGCCGACCGAGAAAAAAAAATAAAATAAATGAAACAACAACCACCCACGTAACCATACAGGTACACAAACACTCAAATATACTTCCAAATAATTCCAGTCAACAAAGAATTTCATTGTGTTGTCCATATACAATTAAGAACTTGATTTCAATTATTAGAGTAATAGAAGTCATCCGACTTGCAAGAGAACTGTACAAGGTGCGATGAAAAAAGCTGGAGAACTATCACCCATCTATGAATACTTTGCATGTTATAACATGCTTAATCCTATGAATATTTGCATGTTCTGTACATATGCTCTATATTCCAAACAAAAAAATGATACATATTAAGGATACGCACTTTAACAACATTACCTTGTCAATGTGCACTGAAAGTGTGACAATAACCCCAACTTCTCGTCAGTTCTAACACTAGCCCGAGATATAACTAGTATCAGGGGAGTGCTGCTCCCAGGATTTAAACTGACGTTGTAGGAAGAAAGATTCCTTGTTGTTCACAGTGCAATTCACTGTACAGTGGAGTGTGCAATGAATTTTATATATATGTTAAGATGAAGCGGAAAATTCCAGCAATCCTGCGCTGAATTTCAGGGCTGCTTTAATTAAGTGCACATACATCTGATTCTGATTACCATCTTGAATATGCAATATTAAAATAGGATGCATTGCTAAAGGGGCATTGAGACAGGGGCATTGCTAAAGATTTTGGGGCCCATGAAAGCATACCATATCAGGCTCCCAAGTCCAGACCAATCCAATTATTTTTCAAGATTTTTAAGGCCCCTGTCACTCTGGGGCGCTTGAAATCATCCTAACTACCCCCACCCACCCCCTTATGGCGCCCCTGCTGAAGGATGTTAACTTAGTGTAACGCTTGCTTGCTTCGACATCATGACAGAGCGTGAAACAGGTTGTTCTCTCATCAACTGGTCAGTGATCATTTTCTTCAGCTTCTTCTAAAGCAAATAGCCAATCATGACATTCAAAATGACCAATCAATGAAGTAGACAAATCAGCCACTGTTTACACCTCCAGTCTCAAAACACAAGCTGTAGCAAGCGAGCAGACTAGTGATGTGTGTGAGTGTGAGCTGGTAGAGAGGATGGGTTTTCTGCTCACGAGCGCACACTCACGAATGGTCCGAGGTTTTGAGCCTAATTTAATGCCAAGCAAGCGAGCAAGTGTTGTGTAGACTCTCCACGTGAGTGCGTACTGAGTATGGATTTTCTTCTCATGAGTACATATGCATGTGTGGTCCTATTTTAGTCCTTCCAAACCACCAGAGGGCAGTCAGAAGACTAGGTGGGACTTCCCATGCACTTGCGCATTGGTCGAAAACATGTGTAAACTTCCGACATCCCATGTCCATGACAGCCACCAGGTATATTACCCAGCGTGCATGTCATAATGGTCTCTTTCTCATTCTCCCCTCGGTGGAAGTTAGTCTTGGGACTGTGCAGTCATTTGGAGCAGCAGGTTTCGTGTCCTCCCGGGCTGTTTTCTTCCCTCCGAATTATCTTAGGATGAGGTACCTTATTTGTGCCGTCGACATCAGGTAAGTAGTTCTCCCTGGGCAGTGGTGTCTTAATGGTTAGGGAACCACACTTGTAATTGAAAGACTGCTCGTTTGAATCCCTGACCAACAAGGCACCACTGAGGTACCCTGAGCAAGGTACCGCCCCTAAGTGCTGCCCCCCGGGCGCTGAATTAGCTGCCCCCTGCTATGTCACTGTGTGCTGTGGTGTTTCAACAATGACCACTGATCACCAAATTCTAATTCTAAAAATTCTAAATTCTGGTAGCCTCTAGCTGCATTCACACTGTGCGCCCACGTGTAGTGGCTCCGCTCGTGCTCTTATTTTTGAGCGTCTGTGTTCGGCTTCGCTCTAGCTCGACTTTTACTGCCGTGTGCCGTGCTGGTGCCGTTCCTCTGATGTTGCTGAATGCCCACGCATGATCGTCTCTGCTCTAGCACTTGCTGGGCGCCCGCATGTAGCAGCTCTGCCCTTACCGCGGGCATAGTGTTGCACATCCGCACCCAGCGGCTCCGCTCCCTCTGCCGTCAATGCTAAGCGTCTGTGTGTGATCAGCTCCATTCTAGCAGGAGTTGCCCATATGTGTGAGACGGCTCTGCTCCCTTTACTGTAGTGTGGCTCCTACTGTGGTCATATGGTTGAGCACCCGCGTGCAGCGGCTCCACTCCCTCTACTATTATACTGCTGAGTGCCAGTGTGTGATCAGCTCTGCTCCCACTACTGCTATTTCTTGAGAATCCATGTGTGATTGGCTCCGCTCTCTCTGCCCCATGGATTCCGCATGATGTGTCCTCCGCCATGGTGCCATGGATGCTCTAGATGGCCATGACTGCTGCCCTAACTGCCTGAGTCTCACTCATTTGCAGGAAGCACTGACTGACCCATGTCCGGCCTGCAGTATTATGCCACTGAAGCTGCGCCACCAGCACTTGACCGAGTTAGACCTGGATTCTGACGCTCCCCCTCCCCCTTCAGGGGTGAATGTGGGTGACAAGAAACAGAAGGCGGCTGACCCTCCTAAAGTGACAGCTAAGAAGAAACCTTCCTGCCCACAAGATTTCCAAGCTCACGTCCAGCATTGCGCAATTGCAGGCTCTGCTGTCTGCTATGCAGTCTGCCCCAGTTATGGGCTCCCAGGTTGTGGAGGAGCATCATGCCTGCATCATGCCTCCTCCATGTCTCATTCTGGGATGCATCCACTTGACCAGTCCAACATGGACACTATGTTGGTCGCTGCTTCTGCGTCTCACCGGCCACATGGACATGAGTTTCACAGTGAGGAGGGATCCATAGCTATGGGTGACCCCTCGCCATGATCGCTCAGTGACAGTGGTTTTGATGCTCTGAGCTCTGCATCGGCACCAGTTCCTGCAGCAGCTCCCATTCAGAGCATGCTTAGGACAGCTTTAGCTTGCCTTTAGCTGGATGTCCCACAGACTGCATAGGGGCCATGTAATCTTCTGTAGCGCCAAGCATCTTCTGATGACCTTGGCATGACCCATTGTCCAGATTTCACTGGGGTGCTTACAGAGGCATATTGCTCAGCGTTGTCTTCTGGGATAGACCGTGCCACTCACATGCTGACAGTGATCGCAGACCCCGACACAGTCATACTTGAATGTAGAGTGCTGCTGAACTGATGACTTCCTGGGCAGAACCCATAGTCCTGCAGCATTTTTGTACAGAATAGACAATACCCTAGCACACGTGATTCACACCTGCCGTGGATTTGGCGATGGGTGAATTAATGGACATCTACCTCCAGTTATTGGGTGCCATTGCTGGCAAATTTGGACAAACCTTGGACTTGCTCGTACAGGCCAGGAGGCAGGTGTGGCTGGCCCAGTTCCAACCATCTGAGCCCTGCCAGAACACTTTGAGGGCCTTGCCCTTGGTTCCAGGCCAGATTTTTGACCCAGGAGCACAAGAAGCTGCCGTCACATTGGCCCTCAGCCAACATTTAGGCACCCTGCTGGGGCCTCTCTTTCCAGGTGCCAGGACTATACAACCTGGCTTGATACTGCCTCCCATCGTGGCCCAACCCCTCATCCTGTTCAGCCTCAGCTCCTGACTAGCTAGAGTCACTGCATCAATCTGTCCACCAAGTACCCCACCCCTTTACATGTGGTGGGCCCCTCTCCACCGGCACCCTCTAAGCCAATCAAAGCAATTGACTCCTTGGGGTCAACAAAGGATCGGTTTACCGGTTTACCACCTCCCAGCTTAACCACTGGAAGAAGATCACCTTGAATCGTTGGCTTTAATGCATGCTTTCATAGGGATATCGCCTCCAGTTCCGCCGTCGACCTCCTCTACATGATGCGGTGCATCCCACAGTGATCCGCAACCCAGGTCAGATATGGGCCTTCTTCAACTGGAACTTCTGCAACTCTTACAAAAGGGTTCAGCCAACTGGTTTTTGCTCCACCTGCTTCCTTGACAGGAAGAAGGATGCCGGCTTCAGGCTCATTCTCTATCTGATGGGACAGAACCAGTATCTCAAGCACCTGAAATTCCAGATGCTCTGCACCAGGGATGTCATGCCTGCTATCATGCCGGGTGCATAGTCTCGATTGATCTCAAGAATGCATATTTTCTCCTATTTGGTCTCTCCCTAGCCCTGCATATGTTCACAGATTGTGTGAACAATCCCTAGAACCCCTACAGCGCTGGGGCATGTTGGTCTTGCCATAACTCAATGAATGACCCTAGGTTGCACCTTCTGCATAGCAGGTGGCCTTGGAGGCCCAGCAGTTGCTGCAGCATGTGACAGCCCTAGGGTTTACCATCAACTGGGAGGAGAGCTCCCTTGTTCCCTCCTAGATGGTGGAGTTTATTGGCATGAGCCTGGACTCCAGGCAGAAGCTGGCCTCTCTTACTCCAGCCAGACAGCTTGTGCTCAGGACAACCCTGGCACAATTCTGCTGGGGTTGTCATTTACCTTACCTAACCTTACTCCACCTGGCAGGGTTTCTGGCTGCTGCAACATCACTTGTGCGGCTCAGACTCCTCCATCTGCATTCCTTTCCATGCTGGCTGAGTTCCATACCATTGTCTCCAGTTCAACACAGGCACACTACTACACCCAGTTTTCTTACAGCTACAATAGGGCACTGCTGCCGTGGCGTCACCAAGGTCTCCTGCGGTGGGGACGTGCTGAGACACTGGCATCCACACAAAAGGGTGCCTGCTGTCCTTGAGGGCTGCCCATGTTCCGGGAGCTGCAAAAACTGCAACGGACGCACTCTCTCAGGGAGCCGTTCATGCAGGGGACTGGTGCCTCATCAGGGAAGTGACCCAGACTATGTGGCAGATGTACAGCAGGGTGGAGGTGGATCTGTTTGCCACCAAGCAGACATCTCTGTGCCTGCTTTGGTTTGCAGAACTGGACGAGCTGGGTTCCCTGGATCACAATGCCCTGGCACATGAGTGGCACTATTGTTTCTCTCATCCGGATCCGGATGATCCTCAGTTGCATCCAGCAGATGAATTGTCATGTCTTGCTGGTTTTTCCATCCCTGCCCAGAGAGCCGGAACCTCTGGGTGTGGCCACTGGGTCAGGCCGTCAGCTCCTGGGCTGTTCACAGAGAGTTCAGGACACTGTTTTGAATGTTTGCGCCCCGCCTACTTGCTCCGTGTGTGACAACAGGTGGAAACTGATTTTTGTGCAGATCCAATGTCTTGCTCTATTCCTTTGGTACATGAGTTTCTTCACAGCTTATGGGATTCTGGTCAGTTTCTAGCCACATTTAAGGTTTATGTGGTGCCTATTTCAGCCTGTCATGAACTGCAGGGTGGGGGCACCCTTGAGTTCTCACAGGCTAGTTATAGCCTTTATCAGAGGTACCTTTTGCTTGGTCCACCGGCCCGGTTGAGAGTTCCTCAATGGGATCTGGCCGTGGTATTGAAGGGGCTGTGTAAGGCTCCATTCAAACCGATGGAGTCCTCTGACATCAAGTGGCTTTCTTGTAAAACTGGCTTTTTGTTGCCCTTAATGTCTGCCGAGTGGGTTGGTGAACTCCATGCCCTGTTTGTCAGTCCTCAGTACCTTTACTGGGGTTCTGAGGACAGTTATGTCACCCTGTGGCCTAAACCTACCTTTCTGCCTTAGGTCCTGACCCCCCAGTTTATTAATAGGCCCCTTTTTTGGGCGGCCTTTGCTGCTGGAGCTGGCCCCACATGGGCCTTGTGTCCTGTGTGGGCATTACAGCACTATGTTGGCATACCTCGGACCAGGTGTTTGTCTGTTTCCATGGGCAGAACACAGGGTATCCTCTCCCTAAGCAGTGCCTCATTGGATCACAGACACTACCTCTGTGATATACCAACTGTGCGGGCGTGCAGCCCCCACTTTAATTAAGGGTCACTTGACTCGGGCCATGGAATCTTCTTGGGCAGCACTTCACGGTGCCCCTCTGCCTGAGATCTGCTCTGCAGCGACATGGTATTCGCCCAGCACCTTCATCAGGTTTTATAGCCTAAACGTGGCGTTGCTTCCATTGGTGCCCATGGGCATGTTTCCTGCTGTCCTGTCTGTGTCTGGGTATCCTTTCTCATGACATACATTGGTATATGTCTTCCAAGAGTCTTTCAACTGCCCTCTGGTAGTCTGGAAGGACTGAAATCGAATGCTGGTTATGCATGTACCCATGGTTGTATGAAGGAGTGAAAGATCACCAGTCTCTGGTCACTCTGAAGGGTGAGAATGACTATTGAGACCATCACACATGGTAATGTAATTTGGCACTGGGTAATATACCTGCCGGTTGTCATGGTCACGTGATGATGGAAGTTTATATACGTTCTTGACCAATGTGCGAGCACATGGGAAATTCCACTAGTCTTTCGACGGCTCTCTGACAGTCTACCACTCCTTCATAGAACCACGGTTACATGTGTCACCAGCATTTTTATGTGTGTGAAACTAACTAAACGCCACAGTCCCATTCCAATAAGCCACACCTCATAGGTTTGGCAGCTTTGACCAGGAATCAAACCTGGGTCAACTGCTTGGAAGGCTGCTATGTTTAGTAGGACACCACCAATGCTAGGGGCAGGTTTGAGTTTGGAAGACGGTCATGTGACTCTCCAGCACACAGGATCCAGAAACAAGGGCCAGCAGGCAGAGGCCTGCAGAGGAAAGTAGGCTGTGTGAGAGGCAAGGCAGCCGGTAGGAAAACTCACCTCCGCTGCTACACATTAGCGGTATTCCCAGACATTTATCTGTTCTGGGTAATTACAAGGAAATTAGACGGCATTTACCTTTAGTTAACTGTCTTCACAGGCATCCCACAAATCTTAAACTACTGAGACAGGAGATACCAAAAAATAAAAATATAAATATCACCCATGCTAAAGATAAATAAATTGCAAGCACACCTTGGATTAGTCCCAGATGCTAGGCCAGTGCCAAGCATAGGACAGATGCGACCTCTCCAGCTCTAAGTGTCAGTGAGATCCATCACTTGCAGCTCCGGAGGTGGACACTCACAGAAATCCTGTACAGCTGGGGATTCTAAAGCGCTTCCATTTCAGTGCTGCTGCTAATGCCCCCACCACCAGCTGGAGGCCACAATAGCAAAAAGAAACAAAGTTCTGTCCAGTGACTGGGTTTGCATATTTTGTCCCTAACCCAAAAATAGATGGTGTGCAATATTTTCTTTTCTGGTGAGGGAATAAAAAAAAACAGATGCTAGTTCATCTCAGCTATGAATGAGATATTGAAGGAAGGTTTACAAGTGTCTGTGGTGAGGGATGGGGGTGGGGTCCAGAATTTGTGGTACTATTGTGTTTCTCCTGTCCCATCTGTTCTATATCAATGCTGAATGAATTGGTGCGGCCCCAGTAAACCTGCTTGGTTAGTCTGACATCTGTAGTTGCGCACTTTGAGCCCCTTGACCCTCAACATCAGTCACCAGTATTTCATTTCTCTTCTGCTTGCACATGCCATAAAAGTACCTTCTTTTGCGGTAACATTCATTCCTGTTTTCAACAGAAAATGCCTTAACCAGCATGCCCATCCCAGCCCAAAAGGGGAATGGCTGGGAATGATTGGTCTCCTGACAAAATGTCACCTTGCCCCCCCACATAAATGTATGTATCACAGGCCCCTGTAAAGTTGCCCCCCCCCCCTTAATCAACCATGTAATCCATCCCCCTATCGCTCCCCTTGTTCCAATCCCCTGTCAAGGGGTTCTTGTCACTGATGGGACTCACAGTAAATCATACAATGCTGCAAAAATAAGGTGTATGTTAATGTTAATGACCGTATGCAGGGTAAGTTAATAATAGGCAATGGATTTCTGATGTAAATTTAGATCTGGGTTTAATTACTTAATTACACTAATAATAGTCCTGTTTAGTCTTTTGTTTGCATTACTTTCACATGAAGCCTCAATCAACCAAAACGGCACTCCCTACTGACTTGAAACCCACAGTGCAGCACCGTCTCACAGTGCTGCCTACGCACCGGACCCCACTGATGCGGCACTGCACCAACACCACACTGGAGAACGGGGTCACAACACGCTGCTGGCGAGGACAGGAACCCCAACTGCGTCCAGACAGCCAAAAGCCGTCTGAAACATTGCCAAACCTGTTTCCAGGAATATCGTGGGCGTCCAGGAATAATGGGTTTCAGAAGGGTTCATCCAGCGCCCCCAGCACAGCATGGAGAATAAAGTCACATAAGCACTGATTTTGTTTAGCCCCAGGCTCTCACTTCCTCCATCGGCCTTGGACCGACAAGAATGGAGCCCTTGTCAGCCACTGCGCGCCCTAACTGGGGATAGCTGAACCGACGCTTTGCGGGAATCAATATTTATCCACCGACATGACACCCAGAAGGTAAGGCTGCAGTGTTTCCCCAGCGTTTCCCTCCAGCTGCTTAGCATTGTTGAAAAAAAAAAAAAACTCACCCACATTTTCCTTCAGAGTAGTCAGGCCCATAGGCATTTTTATAAAGTTCAAGCTAGGGGCTCTGGGGATGATCTTATTTAGCCAGCTGGAAGTCCTCTCAGATGCACTAGATGGATGTACAGATAAACAGCCCCCCCCCCTTTCATTCCCACCCCCACTGTTGTTCCAGGGAACCCCATGATTGTTTTCTCTGCTGTACAGAAAACAGAGAACCAAGATGTACCGCCAAACTGTGTCTAAACCTGGGAACAAGGGGGATATGGGCTCTCTGGACTATCATGAACACATTGCACACAGAGAAACTCCAGCAAGACATGGTGGCTACTAGCTCCCACCTGCCGCATCCAGGACCAGCAGCAGCCCAGTGTGTGCTGGGCCACTGAGGAACAGTGGCGGAAAAGTAAATAATAAAATCAAGGCTGAGAGATCAATGTAGCCACTGAAACTAAGAGGTAGCTTGGGAAATGAGTGAGAAAACCCCCCCCTCAGCCCCCAAGCTGTAATAATTTACCACTCTTTATAGCTTTGTTTCAGCGCTAAATAGGCAGATCTTCTTTCGCTCTTTACTTTCCAAGAAGGTTAATTGTGGTTTTTTCCCATCATTAAAATGCCCTCACCCCCCATCACTCTCTCTCTGTAGTATTTCTACGAAGAAGCTTGCATGTAATGATACCAATCTGTGCAGTGTCTGTGAGAGGAATAATGTACCATCTCCATCCGGCTTTTCACAAATGAGCTCCAACCCAGTTTATAAGAGAGAGCAGGCAAGGTCTCCACATGAAACTACACCCTTTCTTTCTCAAGTTCCTTGCATGTATTCTACCCTTTTTCTACCCTTTTTCTTGGCAGCAAGTGGTTAAAATGCCATTGTCCGCTTTGAGGCTGCCAATGGAGAAACAGTCATTTTATTGTTGTATAATTATGGTACATTCACTTCATTTATATAAACCATCTGCTATCCAAACATAAAAATGGAGAATACATTTTGGGTGTTACAGTCATGGCCAGAAGCTTTGACAAAGCATTCTCCTCATTAAATATCCTTAGCAACAAAACAGGAGCCCTCAAAGGTGTAGAAATGACTTGTGTTTTCTTTGTTTTTTTTCCCCACTAGCATGGTGATAAAGCTAAATGTCAATAACTAAAGTTATTAATATCCCAAATTAAAGTCGTGGAAGTCGTGACCTTCATATTTTTGGATGTCAACGTACCATACATATGAGGGAAGGTGATCTTTCTTTGCTATGGTGTGCAGCAGTATTTCCAGTATTGAACAAGGAGTGAGTGTAAAAAAACTCAAGCACAACTATCACTGGATGCAATGACCAAAGAGAAGATGATAAACTACTTTAGTCAACAAGAAGGTGGAAGAAAGTAGACTACAAATAATGAACATCCCAGCTCACTCTGTTGTCATCAGAAATATTGATTCAAATTGTGACTGTGTTGCATTTTTCTGTTTATTCTACAAGGACTTGACATGGAATTCAGTAATGTAAGTAAAGAAGCCGCTGGGTCTATGTACAGTGAGATGTATTGTACGGTACTGCACTGTACCGTTAGGGCAATACAGAAAGTGCTTCACAGTGCTGGTGACCCAGAAGGGCTACGTCTGATAATGCCACAAATTCTGCCAGACTTAATCTGGATTAATCCATCAACAGGGGAGAAGACACTGCTGCCAAGCAGCGCAAATTAAAGAGGACAATAGAGTAAAAGGATGGTGGAGGGGGGGGTGGTGGTAGATGGAGTGAGACTGGTGAACTGTGACCTTGCAGAATGTGAGGATGTGATTCACGTGGGTGTGGGGTGGGTGTTGGTTGGAAATGAGGAACAGAGGTGCCTGCTAATATTGCTCCTTTTCTCACTGACACACTAACTTAATCTTGAAACCCTGCCATCAGCCCCATTGGGTTGGCCCTACCCAACATCTGCTGGCAGCAGCGTGAACTAAAGTGCACGATAAGTGCAAACAGACCCATAGGGCCTGGTGTGTGTGTGTTCTCCACCTGGTGGTACCCGAATGTGAGATATGGGAGGGGGGCAGGGGAGCAGAGGTGAGTAACACCATGAGAACCTACAGCTCTTGCCTTAGCTGCCCAATGCAAGCAAGGACACCTAACTTCACCTTAGGCTCATTTGAAGGCTACTCGAGGGCTTCACCATGCCCAATAGCAGAATGGTATGATCCCATTGATCCTCCTGCTTTCATAACCATACCTCAGTAAAGCCACCAGCTTGGCTCATCTCCAAGCCCAAAGTATCCAGCATGGCCTGGGAGACAGCAATCCCTACCAAATGCTCCAATGAAGTCACGTGACTCTGATTCACAGATGCTCACATACCACCCCTAACTTGCCTTTGTAATCCCCCGCAGGACTTCTTTGGGCTCTGACAGGACCCACGTGATCCTCCACTATTGTGGCTGCACCAGACCTGAGTGATTCTGCTGAGCAGTACACAGCACACTGATTAGAGATGACTTTCCCAAACCGAAGTCGCTATGAACCCACTGTGGATCCCAGACACGTAATTAACCATGATTAATTATAATTAATCCATAAACATGAACATGTTTGTCTCACTTTCATTTTACAGACTGGTTTAAACATGATTTTTAAGATTAATTATAAATTTTACTTTGCCCCTTAAAAATAATACCATAGAATAACACCCTTCACAACCAGGGCCTGAATTAAGATGAGCAGCCCACTTTATCCCAGTCCTCCAATACCGCAATCCCATTTCCCCCATCTTTATGAAACGGAGCTGAGGTACTGTGATTTCTTAAAGTATTGATTTATGCCACATGGGTACAATGGGGCTATATTTGCATTGACACAGAGCCTGATGACACGGAGCCCATGACATTAATGTTAATAACGTCATTAGTATCTCACAGGTGTGAGGCAGATAATGAAGGAAACAAAGGCACGTCCGAGGCCACCAGTATGCGAACTTAACAATATGGGACCAGGATGGGGAAATCCGAAGCAAAGAGCAGGACAGGCAGAGCCTGACCCAAATATTTAATCTGCAGGGAAAGCTGCCTGTGTCAGGAAAATTCACCACACACAAACCCCATCCCCCCACCTCTCTGTCTGCGGGAGATCCAATGGACCACTGCTGGAGAGTGCAGAGGAAGGGGAAAAGGAAAAAAAAAGCAATCCTCAGGAAACTGGAATAGAACAAAACAAAAAAATCCGACCCGCTTAAATGGAACCCATTCTGAGCAAAGTTGGGTCTGCAGAAGAGCTCTAAAAATGGGTCCCTATAGTGTAAAACTGGGGACAGCTTAGATGTGCAAAACAAGCGGCAAAAGGCATCTACAGATCCTCTAAATTAACTTCATAGTGATTTACAAGTACATGTAAGCCGAGTAAGCAGCAAAGGAGAGAGGAGACGCCAAGTATCGGCTCCGCAACAATTGTTAGCGGCATTGTGTTTCCCAGCTTGTTCTGCGGTGAAGTGGGATAGATTCATCTCCCATTCCAGAAAAAGGTGTTCTAACCGTATAGAAATAGGTTCAAACACAGTGACCCCTACACCTTTCTTTGTTCTTTAGTAAAAAGCAAAGCGCATGTTATCATTGTATTATATAAATATATATTTGCGCACACACACACACACACACACACACACACACACGCACACACAAAAACACACATAAAAGTATAAGTAATTAAACTATGGTGCCAAAGCAATTTGAGTATAATTTATTTTGGCTTACATGTTTTTCAGTTATTATAAATTTTTAGGGCTGCTCTGATTAGTCGATGTAGTCAATGACGTTGATGCTGAAAATCCTTCGACATCAATATTTTTAATAGACACGTTTTTCTTATTTTAATTTAATTACCTATATGTTTTCTAAAATGCTTCAATTCATAACAAATGATTTTCTTTAATATTACTACGTAATTACGGTAGTAGTTCAGATTATCACTAAGCAAAAAGGTGGTTTGTACACTGTACCACGGCAGCACAAGCGCTATGCACAAGCGCTATGCACAAGCACCTGAGGGAGAACACACAGGTGCTATTCTGGATGATGGACCGCCAGAATAAGCAGAACCCCACCATAAGTGGTGTCTTTATGTTTATAAAATTACTTTAAAAGGAGTCTCCCTTGCTCTATATGTCTTTGATTGCTGGCAAATATGAGAATTTCTGGGGAACATACATGGGGTCACCGTCCATAGATGAAGGCCAAAGGATAGTCTTCGTATACCCCATGGACGTGCTTCCGGGATCATCTTTTACACCACTGAAGTGTGCAAAATTTATAGGGCTTCCACTAATGACTATTTTTCTATGGATTAATCTATAGACTATTTTACGGATTGGTCAATTAATCTAAAAGATTCATTTTCCTCCAGAAAATCAAATTAACCGTTTAAGTTAATTTTATTTTGGCAGCAACAAGCTGCATGTCATTGCAGAGCTTTAGATAACGGACACTGGCTTTTCGGCATTATACAGACATTATTTTTGCCCACAATTTGATAAGCAGTAGTAGTATGTCTAAAATATTAATGAGATGCGTATTGTGATGACCAAAAGTTAATAATCTATATAAATTCAGTATATCTTCATGCTTATTAAATTCAGTTAGCGGAGCGTGACACATGCTACTGTTTTGGTAAATAATGGAAGCAGTAAGTACTGAAGTGGCGGTGAAGAAAGGGACAGTTTAGCAACCACAACATCTTTAAAAAGCGATATTGTGGTTAAACTACTTAAAAAGAAGGTGGTGGGGTTGTGCTACTTTTTTGTTTATTAAAGTCCGACTCATTAATTTAGTAATATAGTTTTCATTTTTTATTCAGTTAACAATGTTTTTTTTCATTAGTTTCCGTTTTCCTTTCAGTTTTATTTCATGACAAATTACACTGATCCCTAAAAACCAAATATGCACAAATACACACTGGCACCGTCAATTGGAGCCCAGATTGTAGCCTAAATATTTTCCCAAACACTTATTCAGTGGAGATTCTAAGGTAGCAGGCTTTGTTTCATGGCTTTAATTATGAGTATATTTAACAACTGCAAGGACAAAAGATATTAGGAAGCTCTCCGTACTAATGGTAAACATGAATAGACATGAATAGTGGTTTTGCCTACTCTGGTGGTCCATCGTCCAGAATAGCACTTAAATGTTTCCTCTTCAGGTGCTCCGCTAGTGCTGCTATAGTATGCCATCAAAACTTTGCACAGTGTAGAACTACCTTTTTTGTGATAATTTGAACTATTCCCATAATTATGTAGTGATATTAAAGGAAAACAATTGTTATAATGAACTGAAGCATTTGAGAAATCATAAAGGTAATTTTGTTAAAATAATTTTTTAAAAAGATGCGTTGATTTAAAATATTGACTATATAATATAATGACTTTATTCTTGCTCGCTGTTCTGGAGTCGATTCTTGGTGCTTGTTCTGTACATTGCTTCCAGAGGGAAATGAATGCTTCAATTATTAGCGATCGACTGAATTAGCATGGTGCGGAGGGGGGAGTCAGCTCTTGTGGTCAACTCTTTGGGGGGGTGTTGGGTGGGGAACTGCACGCAATCGAGAGACACAATGAGGAGACCCAGAGGGACGATGCTCCTGGGGGCCAGACGGGGGCAGGGAGATACCCACCTCACAGCCTCAGACAGCCATCTGCTCCATTCTCGCCTGGAGGGCAGCAGCGGGACGTGTCCCAACACGCACGCTACACAGGGACACCCCTCCAAGCCGAGTCAGCAGGGAGTGCCCTGCACACTGATCCCCAAAGACCACATGACAGTTTTAATACTTGTATTCATACACATAAAAACGTGCCTCAAAAGCCATGTATAACGTCAAAGCAATTAACACTGCCACTGGGTCATTTGTAAAGATACCAGAACATTAGGAGCTCAAGAAATCGTTAACAGCCAAAGTCACTTTACATATAATATATATAATTTATATATAATTGTCTATATTATTGGTAATGGTGGGGATGGCAATCTGAACAGAAAAACAGCCACTCACCTGGGCAAGAAATGTTTCAATTATTTTCTTCCTTTTTCAGGTCAACAGAGCAAGGATGGTTATGGGCATCAATACAACAAAAGTAAAAAATATAATGGAGAAAATTCATAAAAATAAAGATTCAGCATCAACCATTCAGCATCAACAAAAAAAAACAAACGAAAGGAACCGGAAACAAGACTTTTGTGGACAAAACAGGAACAAAAACCACCACAGCCCAAACCACTGAAAATGAGTGACAGGCAGAGCGAATTGACGCAAAATGTCTCCATGGGCTGACTGGGACAGCCCCCATAAGAGATCAGGAGATTGCAGATTCACCTCCTAAGTGGACTGCTATTAATCTAACATGTCCTACTCGTGCCCAGCATCATATTAATATTTAGCGGCATGGAATATGTCAAACATTTTAACTTATTAAATATTTTGAATGTAAGCACAGGTTAACCAACCAAATTAAATATTGAATATTGAATAAATATATATAGCAATATATAGCAGAGTTTTACAACCAGTATTGTGATCTCAGCGAAAAGGAAAACATATTATTTATCTGTTAGCATCTTATTTGGGACCAGACAAAGTGTGTATTTACCAGTGACAGATTTTCTCATAGTGGTTCACTATACACAGTTCACTTTGCATGCTAACATAGCTGTAAGCAGAGTACAACCCCCTCCGTACCCCATTTAAATAAAACAATGTTCAAGTGACCTGTCTGAGCAGCACCTCCCATGAGACAAGAGTAGCTGCTCTATCCATTAGGCTATACTACACGGGGATATGCAGTGCATGCCTTCCTCAGGATAACCATTTTCCTCTTCAGTGTGGCCCACTTTTGAAGAGCAGTAGAAATCAATCAAGGGTTAGACTGCAAACAAACTGTACAAACAAGCAGAAATTGCAATCACAGCAGAAACTGGAAATAATACTGAGAAGACCACATCTCAGAGTTTTATTGGCAACCCAGTTTCTCACCAGTCATAAATCTTACATGAGTGGAGGTTTACTACAGGATCTGACAAAGGAATCGCTTGGTAATTCCCTGGTGACTGTGACATGCTCTCACCCGCCATTCTGTACCACACATGCACACTTGGAGTGGTAACTGTGGTAACTATGGTAACTAGAGGCAATGCAGAAATGCCCACAAAAAATGCAATCAAGTCCCCCTCCCCATAAAGCCTGACAAACAATAGGGCATGATGCATCTCTGCTGTGGGAAGTGCAAAGCAGGGAAACCTGAAGGTCGCAATCCATAACACTAAATGGAATGTAGAAAGTACAAGAGAACAAATCTGAGGTCATTAGTGGTGATGGTCAACAATAATTAAAACGACATAGCTAAGAGGTCCAAGACCATGTTAATACTGACAGAAATAATCCAGTCTATCTTCAATAAGTGATGACTGGGTACCGGGTCACAGTGACCCTTAAGCACTGGGTACAAAGACGGGGACACTCTGACTCGGATGCCAGTCATGTTCGACATCCATGCAAACAAGGGGCAGACATACCTACTGCACATACAGTCATGTGCTACCACTGAGCCAATGAGCTGTCCATTACAGAGACAATTAATGATTTTACTAAAGTCTTCAGTGGGATGGCTATTGTATGCCAGCAGGGTTTTAATGTTAATCTCTGGTTGAAATCACAAGTAAATTACCAGTATCTCTCTGCATAGTGATACCTCCACACATTCTCTTCAAAAAACCTCTCAGTCACAACACCCTGACCATACCTCCAGGTGTAAAGGTTACCCCACTCCTGTATTTATATCAACAGGGGATGGACATAATCACTGCCAGTACTCCAAGCCATAGTTCCAAATGACAATGACTTTTGCTCTCGTTTGCAGGCCCCACAGGGGAGTGAGACAATGCGTATCTTCTGAGGTGTTTTAGATGCACATGCAGGATCTTCATGGAAACAAGTTGCTTTGAGAAGACATCCCCACGAATTTTGATTCCGGAAAATATCATCATGCGTCTCAACAACAGGGATATGTTCTGAGAAATTATTCATTAAGCGACTTTGCCATTGTGAGAACATTATAGAGTGTATTTACACCTACTACGTACCTAAGCTATATCGTATAGCCTAAACGGCAATAAAATGCAAGTATAGTAGATATGTAACTGGTTTACGTATTATCATTATCGCATATTGTGTACTGTACGAAATTGTATGTGTATACATTCATACGACTGGCAGCACAGTAGGTTTGTTTACAGCAGCATCACCACAAACATGATTAATGTGTTGCGGTTTGACATTATGACCATGGTTGGACAGTAACAAAGTACATTGATTTAAGTCCTGTACTTAAGTACATTTTGTGAGTATCTGTCCTTTACATAAGTATCAATTTTTTTGGAAGCTTATGACCTTTACTCATTTGAAAGACAAATATTGTACTTTGACTCACTACAGTTCTATAAAGGTTCTTATTACTCATTACCGAAGCATAACTTTGAAGTCAGCAGACAAATTTTCTTTTTATTGACCATAAAGACACATATAGATATTTATATCTCTGTAGGGACTCTCCATTCATTCCTATGGCCATAACCCTAATACCAACTATGACAACCTTAACCACTACCCAGCCCTATCCTTAACCATACGTATCCAAACAAAATACAAGATTTTTGATTGCATTCACCGATTTTTATAAAATTGAGTTTTTCCTTGTGGAGACCAGAAAAATGAAAACTGCAATGGCTGTCCTTCTGTCGATTCAGTTGCATTTCCACAGGCATTGTACAATATTCTACAAGCTTTTTATCCTACAGGTCCTGCAAAGGGGTGACGCAGTGGTGCAGTGGATAGCACTGTTGCCTCACACCTCTGGGTTCTAGTCGCCCCCATGGCTCCATGTGTTTGGCATGTTCTCCTCATGTCATTGGGGTGTTTCCTCTGGTTTCCCTCACACAGCCCAAAAACATGCTGAGCTTAACTGGAGCTACAAACTGTGAATGGTGTGTGAGTGTGCCTTGTGATATGCTGATGTCTTATCCCGGTTGTTCCCTGCCTTGTGTCCATAGGCTCTACACCCCCAATTACCCTGAATAGAATAAGCAGTTACAGAAAATGAATGGAGGCTCTACGAGCAAGTCAATGCATTCAGTAGAATATTTCACAGTCATTAGGTTCCAAAAAGGCATTGTGGCAAAAATACATTGATATTAAAAAAGAATATTTTTTAAACACTTAACTATTTTTTAAATCAAGTACTCCAGTAAAAAATTTGACTGAACAACTTTTACTCATATTGGACTGATATTTGACCAGGGTTATCTATATTTTGACTCAAGTAATGGAGTTGTGTAATTTGTCCACTTATGGTTACGATGGTTACAACATTAGATAGGACTGTTTCAGCTCCATTATATCCTTATTGTACCACTGTCGTATATGCAGTCCGTCATTGACTGAAATGTTTTGCGATGCACAAACGTAGACTTTGTATTGACGTCACTGAAAACATTTGAGCTTTTAATAAACGAAAAGTACCAAAATCTATTTGTAATGAAATCTCATTCTTTGTCTAGTGTCAGTAGGTTGGCACTAGGAATCATTAAGATATACTCAGTGATGTTTTTGCACGTATGACAGTACTACACGGAGAGTGCAGTTTTTCCTTATGAATGGAACGGCACATACAGCAGAGTAGACACTGTTCCCATGGTGACAATGCCATGGGTTTCCTCGCAGGCCGACCTCGCTTCTGCTCCATTAGCCTCCGCATGCTGCGCAACACCCTGCCATGCGACCCCAGCCCTCCTGACCCGATCCACACACCTGTGGAATGGCACCCACCTCCATCACAAATAAACTGGAAATAACACTGTGGTTACAGCTCATTCCCAGCCTCTTTAATCTGATTATGCCACACAATTTGATGTTTGTGCCCAGGCAGGATGGCTGGAGGAAGCTCAGCGAAGGGCTGCTACTTATGTACCATCTGCGCAGATTCGCCTGGGCACAAGATTTTCCAACATAGCGAGAAGCCAATACACCCTGCTGAAGCTGCTCTGGGTGGAAGCTCTGTGGGGTGTAGCGTATATCAGACTGACACTGATTACCGACATATTTTACATTTACTTACCCCATCAGCACTGGCTAGTGCTAAAAAAAAAAAAAAAAACAAATATTTAAAGACTAATTCATCACTTAGTACACAGCTGTGCATATATAAACTATTCATAAATGTGGTACAAGGATTGCTGTAAATGATCTTATGATCCAACATTTATCCTTAGATAATCCTTCTTGACGATAACATACTTGGAGGCATTTTGTATTAAATAATCTTTGAAGCATCCTGACACAAAGTATGCAATAGGAATGGTGGGCGACACAGAAGGAACTGGAGAGAGGTCAAAAGTATCCTCAGAACTCAATTTTAAGAGCACTGGTAGCATAATGTACCTACAGGCCAATTGCCTTGGTTGGGTAGCAGGGAAAGCCACTTAGTAAGCAGTTAAATGTGAAGGCATTAGTTAGCTAAGGAAAGATGTAAAAAACTACAAGCAGCACAGCATCAATACTGAGCCACTCATAATCATTATTAACAGACGTTAGCAGGCCTTCCTTTCCAGCGTCACCCCAGCACAGCTGCTCATATCTGAAGGTGGACCTTCCGTTCTGCCAGAGTGCCACATCCTTGCAGCTGCGGTTCTGGGTGCTTTTACAGAACGCAAATGTGTGAAACAAAAACCCACCCAGCGTGGATGGGTTTGTATGGCTTTTGGATGCTTTCACACTGAAGGAACTTATTTTTTCTGAAAACAGAACGTTTTTCCAGAACCAAATACTGTTCTATACTGTTCACACTACAGGAACTCGGCCCGAATATAGTTTTTCGGAAGCAGTCCCAGAACCCTGTTTTAGTACCTACTGCAGACTAGGTATTTTTTCGCTCAAACTGGGGAGGTGCTTACAGTGATAAATTTGCTGATTGGTTGATCGCAAACATCTGTGCAAACTTGAAAGTTATGTGGAAATGCAGGGAAAAGAGATGTAGCGGAGTACAAATTGAGCAGATGGAATTATTTTTGTTCCCCAAGTACATTTAATGCATTGATTAATACATTTTTTGCTTGTGTCTCCATATTTCTGCACCAGAATATTTGAATTTGAACTCAAACCAATATACTTTTGTGTGATAATGCCGGTGCAGCAGTGAAACTTCCCAACATTTATTAGCAGGATCACATTACATCGTTTTTTATTCTGCGGAAAACGAAAGACTGATCTGCTGGCTAGATTTAACAAGAATCACGAACATGTCACAGATCATAAGTAAAATATAAATTAAAAAAAAAAAAAATTTAATAAAAAAAATGTGTCCCATTTTCAGCAAATAACTAACAAAGCGACCTGTTTATCCTCCATCATTTTGGCCTAGCAGTGTAGTTTCGCATGAAATTATGTGTGAAGTTTAACCTACAAACATCCCAGGTCCTCTTGTGCGGTGTGAAAGCGACACACGAAAGTGGCCAGGAACTACAAAAGTTCCAGCTTCAGACAGCCCAGGGACTTGTAAACCGAGTTCAGGTTCCAGAACTTCCGGAAACACCTGTTCTTCAACAAAGTTCCTTTAGTCAAAGTAGGAACTACTTATTCCAAACTCATTCACCCCATTTCCATTCACCCCACAAACCCTTCACACCCACACTAGTCATGATTCATAAACATCCTCTCCTCAACCTCTCAATTCCCATGGGGAAAAATAAGAATCAGTTCCTCACCAAGAATAACTGCTTACTAAACAAGTATTTTCTGTTCACAAAAATGATATGAGATCTTCCTTTAAGGTCCACACCATTAGTAAACCAAAGACTAATAAATTCTACCATACAGAGCAAATCTGGCAGAAATCAATGTGTGAGCTGTGCTCCTGAATTGAAAAGGTTCTATGGAAATGTGATAAAGAATACCATACAAAGTACAGAGCTCATTAACACAAGACAAAGTCAGACACAGGGGGGACCCTGAGCAAGACCCACTGCAGGCACATGTCTTCCACACAGGCTAATTAGTTAGCATCCAGGAGCTACAGGGAATTGATGATATCTTTAATTGTGTCATAATCAATAAAATTTGCCCTCCGATCTATGCTACATACATCCCCATACATATACATATACAGTGTCAACTTAAGTTTAATGAAGCGAATATTAAAGTGTTCTATTTTTCTTGAAATTATTAGTGTTAGGGAGGAACCGATCCCACTTTTTCTATCCTGATACCTGAGCTTTGGGCATCAGCTGATACAATGTACCAATCCGAGTCCAGTGATTAATTAATAAGCTGCATGCTTTGCCTCACTGTGTAGAAGAGTCTGTGATCATTCTTTTGTGTGTAAGGGAACATCAGGCTTAACTTCAACAAAGCTTATATATAATAATTCAGTATATTTATCCTATATATAGTATAGTGGAAACCACTTATACTGATCATGTCTGTCTGGGTGAAACTGATCACTATAACCAGATGTTCATTATAACTATTTTTCTTTTTTCTTTTTCTTTATGTCTCGACGGATTACCGTCTAGTTAATATTTGTGTATTTATTACATGATTATAAGTAATAAAATGGACATCATCACTATTTACTGAATTTTACTGACTCTTTCAAAATACAGTACAGCTGTTTCAAATTACAATACTATACAAATAAAATTACTGAAATGTGTATAATTCAAATATGCTATAATACAGTAGCCTACTGTACATAAAATACAACTTATTGTAGTTTAGCTGTTGCATCTTGTAGGCTCATTTTTGGCCGTTTATCATAAGCTTCGATTCATCATTGACAGAAAATTATTTTCCTTTTCCCATCAGGTTTTCTGTGCATGCAGCATTAGCCTTGGGTAGCTAGCCAGAAGCAGACGGGGTAATTACTGCAAGGCAAAGCAGGGTTATCAAAGTAAAGTAAAAAAAAAAAAAAAAAAAACGTAGTTTCCATTTTCCCATACATTGTCATTGTCATGTATAAAAACACCCAAAACGAACACTGTAAGTGGATTTACTTAATTACTATAAGCAAATAATTTAAATAGTATTTGTACGGGGGGGGGTTCCGTCCCAAGCTTTTTGATCCGTATTAGCGGTTGTTCACTATAACCATTCCCACTGTATGTACAGTGGGGAAAATAAGTATTTGGTACACTGCCGATTTCTCAAGTTTTCCCACTTAAAGAATGGAGAAATCTGTAATTTTCATCATAGGATCACCTCGACTGTAAGAGATAGAATCAAAAAAAAGAAAATCACATTGTATGATTTTTAAATTATTAATTTGCGTTTTATTGCATGAAATAAGAATGTGATCACCTACCAACCAGCAAGAATTCTGGCTCTCACTGACCTTCTTTAAGAAGCCCTCCTATCCTCCACTCATTACCTGTATTAATTGCACCTGTTTGAACTAGTTACTTGTATAAAAGACACCTGTCCACACACTCAGACTCCAACCTCTCCACTATGGGCAAGACCAAAGTGCTGTCTAAGGGACAAAACTGTAGACCTGCACAAGGCTGGGATGGGCTACAGGACAATAGGCAAATACTTATTTTCCCCACTGTATTTATTTACCTTGAAACCTGAGTTTTCAGCTGAATCATTTATATCAGGATTCTCAATTCTCAGCTTGAAAGCTCTTTACAGATTAACAAAACCTTGACTGTAAAGGCTGATTTATATTTCTGAGTTGAATCCACACTGTAAGTACGGCACAGCCATGGACCCTACACCATAGCCTGACATGTACCTCCCCAGAAATCTGACTACATGTTGCGGTGATGCAGACCACAAGAACTGTGACTGGTCCGCTCGTTAGCGTTCGTTTTTATAGGAGCAAAGAAAGCATACACCCAGGTGTACTTACATTGGTGATTGAACCTGAAGTGTTAGTTATACTTAACATTAAATACCACTTCAGTTTGTCTCACTTCTCCATAATTTGTGCTAAAGTTTGTTGTTGCAGTCTCTGCTAGCATTAGCAAACTCTGTGTACTCTGCACTATGGTGTGTCGTCAAATTGCTTGTGTTAAGTGGAATGCTATCCCTTCCTCCTCTTGACACTTTAGCAGAACAGACCTTTCAGTCTGACAAAATGCCGTGGCTTTGAGTTTTAACATAACGTTGCAGTTAAAGTGGTATCGGTCCTTGGTATCTGACAATTTTTACGAGTACGAGTATGAGTACATGAGCGCAGATACCACTGCCGGCATCGGTATCAGTGCATCCCTAATTAATCTGCTTATTTTTAAGGTATTCTCTTGTTACGACATGACGTGAATGCCTTGGGGATCAGTAGATTGCCCCCTCTGTGGCCATTCTCTACAAGGTCAGGCATTTGTTCCTAAAGAAGTTCATTAAGGGAAGATTGTTAAAGAAGGCTAACAATTAAAAGTCTATTTCTGAGGCAAGATGCAGAAGAAACCTATGAGGATTTAATCACACAATTAGGAATAGGCCTATATAACATGCCTCAGCTATAGACTGTGTAATTAGAATCTTAAGCAAATCGTATGTTATTCCACTGTGATAGGTTTTTAGGTGAACGAACAGAGGTATTTGTTTATTATAAATGACAGGAGAGGATTTAAAATAGATTCTGCAGCATGAATTTGTTGTGTGTATTTTTGTCATTATCCAGGTGAATAAAACCATTCCTTTCATCTACACGTTGTGCAAGCATGACAAAGATCAATTAGATTTCCAGTTGCTGACTCCCAATGCATATTAATAACATTTTAATTTGTCAAAGATAAGTGTATGCATGTACTTGTGTATTGTATATTCTTGCTTTAAAAATTTAGTAATCTGTACATTTAGTACATTTGTTTATTAATATGTAGACCAGAGTTCATATAGCTGATAAACCTTCAAGAACACAATGTTTTAGCATTTCATCCATCAGGTAGAACTCTGACTTGCTTACATTGACTGATTATTGCTTACACATGCAAGCAAACATTTTTGCATAAAACAGTCACACAGGAGAAGCCCATGTGTTAATGTAATAGCGGCTCAGCTAAATTCAGGTCTTGGTCTCGGTAAGATTAGAGCTGTTGGTAACGTTTGCATGGGGCACGAAGTTCTTTCCTCTACTGCTATCCCAAAATGCACCTGGGCAATCCTCTGGCACACAGCAATAACACAGAGATCCTTGGTATCTGACCTTACCTAGTCCCATGCAAACAACTCCAACAGCTAGTCCTCTGTTCTCCCCAGATTGCCGGCCCGTTTGATATCGAGCTCTCTTAATAAATCCCTGCACTTAATCATTTCCCCAAGCCTTGATCACCACCACCACCCCCCCACCACATGCCTTGCCTTGCATCCTGCGCCTACTCTCCTGGTAGCTATTCCCCCATGTTTTCAAGGTTATCCCTACTTCTGTTAGACTGTAGTATCAAATGGTACTTGGCTGGACTCTTCCCATCAGAACAGACATCTCCCATCTTTTACTAACTCACTCAAACATTGGAAACAATGTCATATCTCTAAGGGTATGCCAGGCAGAAAGTGCTGGATGAGATAACAAAAAAGAAAACGGAAAAACGACTGAATCGGGTATTTTTTTTTTAAATCTTCCTGTTCAACTGCCTTGACAGCTTACATTAACAGAAAGAGAAATATAGAAACCGCAAATAAATTGAATGCCTTACAACAAGCAAGTCCTGTTTGAGAAGATTCCTACAATGAATCCTTGATCGGAACCTAAGCATGAGAGGAAGCGAGATCTTTATTTTGACTGTCATAGCTACAGTCAATGATCTTTGGATCAATACCATACAACAGCCCTGGGAAACACTGGGCCTACATACACATGCTACAGATGGAGCTCCAACACTGGAGCCTCTGCCAGGTGCCATGGAAGCCCTTAACTCTGTGCGCAATATAACTATTACTTCTGATGTTCTTACACATGCTGGATATTACAGCGATATTCCTATTGCCTCTTACAGACTGCCACATAAAGGCTGCATAATGGCTTTCCTTAGGCAACTGATGCACACGACTTTTTTCAGGGGTACAAGAACACTGTCCTTAGTTTGCATTTAAACCTTCTGATACGTACATTGTGCTTGAGGGGGGGTTTGGGTCAAAATTGTCTTTTGTATATCTAAATGGTAGCAGAAACAACTTTAGGATCTGTCACATTTTCTGTACAAATTCTGTCAATTTTTTCCATTCTCTTCCTGAAAGCCACACTCATCTGACCCATAGCTAGAGATGCCACACAGCAGCACTTACCTGAAAAATAATCAGCTTTTAGGGATGAACAAAATCCAGCCATCTGGGGTCCCCCCCCCCATAAAATTCATGCCATCCCACATTCTGTCTGTCCTGAGAGTATGGATACTTCAGCACTGACAAAAAAAGCTGAATAAATTAATGCTCAACCAGACAAGATCCCCCCAAGGGACTAAAACTGTAATCTTCACGGGTACCTCAGATGGCACCGTTACACTGAGCTCTGCACCCGCCCTCCTGTTGGATTGGAACGCAGCTCTTGCATTGATCTGGCCAAAATCAGATTCCCAGCTGGGGGGATTAAATGAATACTCTGGTCTTTCCAGAAATAAAACAAGTACTCAATCAACTGACCCTGATCAATAAACCAAGATACATTAACCAAAATGAATGTGATTGAATTATTATGTTGTTTTGTTATAGTGTATTAAACAATACTAAATATCAACGAAGTTTCCGTAATATGGCATATCCAGAAAATACTCTTATAAAGTACAGATACAACACAATTTGCAGGATTGTGTCAAGGATATATTGGTGTTAAATATACTTACTGTTTATTAACCTATTTATTATTAATGGGAAAGGTTTATAGACCAAATCCAGTAAGATGAACTTATAAACCCGATGATGGTAATGAAGTCTACTAATGAACCCAAGGAAAATGGAAAGGAATACAGGTCTTCCTGCTTTAGGGATGCCTTGATATATTATTACTGTTGCTATGTCAACAATTCGTTAGTCCTAAGTATATCTGAGTGCCTTGCAGATAATTCAGTTCCTTTATTAAGTAATTAAGTAATTAAATCTCTACATCAGTTGATTTCCCTCCTTCCTAGCATCTCTGGATCATTTGCTGACCTATGTAATGCAAGGCTGAAGTGTGAAGGGACTCCATTTAAGAGCATCCAAAAAGCTACCCTTGGAAAATAAAGCCAGAAAACTGTGGGCTCAGGCTAGCAAAAATAGAATTCAACTATGAGGAATGTATAACCCAGCAGAGCATCAAACAGAAAAATTAATGCTAACCCAGGCTAATAAGTTAGCCAACAGGTAAAGGGACCAAACATAACTGATATTATAATGACATACCTTTTTGACATCAGACAAAAAGGTGGCACCACTTTCCATACTGCTTATCCAGCATAGGGTTGCTATTTTAATTTTACTTAAAGTTTGCCACTTACAGCAAAGGCAAAGTTGTATATTGCATGTTAATGAAGCATACATAGAATTCATACTCTGGAGCAGAACGGATCTGACCGGTTCTGAATGACATACCTGCCAAAAGAACAGTTCACCCCCACTATCGGCAAACAGCCCTTTGTAAACAAGTCTTCCACAAATCTCAATGACAAGCATCACAGATAAGCATCTGTCCGATAAATCAGTTACAGCAAACAGCATGCAATTATATTACTATCCGTGTATTACAAAAATCAAATTGCGCTGCTAATGCTAATGCTTTAACTGCAAAAGGCGAAGACAAACAACAAATACAAGTAAAATAAAACCATGAATCTACATCAGCAGGTGCTTTAAAAGAGAGGACAAATATCCCTCCCCTGTTTTATCATTCAAAGGTCTCCTGGTGAAACCAGTGCACTGTGCAGAGGGGTAAGCCGCCTTTTGTTTGGCTCAACAAGCACACTGTGCTTCCTGCTAAAGGTTTTAGCGAGAATGTACAGATGATACCCTGTGATCTCTGATGGAAAGCTTTTAAGATCATAGAAACCTTGGCAATGGCCTGCCTTTAGCAGGCAGGAAGATTTGCAAGTTTTTAAAAAAAAGATTTGGGTCATAATGAAAAAGGCCATGAGAATAATTAGAAATGTCATAACTATCCATCCATCCATCCATTTTCCAAGCCGCTTATCCTACTGGGTCGCGGGGGGTCCGGAGCCTATCCCGGAAGCA
>JAODLC010000007.1:25612616-25624156 GCA_026781145.1 Hippopotamyrus pictus
CCAGCCCCCCCTGCCCCCCCGCCCTTCTCCATAATGAGCTTTCATACGGCACATATGGACCATTGCTGACAGCAGCAGCGTGGCAGTTCATTCATCGCAAAGCTCCCACGGAAACCCCTCCGACAGCAAACTCACAGCACCCAGCGCTGCTATCCCCCTCCCCCCCCCCCACCACCATTTCCCACGCACAGAGGTAGTGCCACATTGGTGCCACGGAGTCCTCCTGCCGGGTAGCACATGAGACCGGGCACAGCCAGACAAGCAGCACACAGAACCCCCCCCCACGACGTCTGGACTGAATAAGTATGAGAGAGACCGCGCTGCAATGACCTAGGGGTGTAGGGGTGCTCCAGTAAGCGACAACCATACGGTATAAGGCTCACAGCTCTACCAGGCAAAGACGAAGACTGAGCTCTCATTATCACGGAATTCTGAGGCAGGAAGCGAGCAGATCAAGAAATCAGTCCCATCCTCCATTCACCAGCAAAACAACTTCCACAGAAAACAAACAAAAAAATTGTTAAAAAAAAAAAAAAAAAAACAACAACAATCTTCATAATTATTACTTATCCAATATTTCATCAGTAATTGATGTTATGTTTATACTATTCCTGGACTCCGTATGCTGAAGTATTTTAAACAGATTACCAATATGAGTACAGTATTTGTTAAAAAGCATTTGAAACATTCAAGAATAACCCAGAAAAGTTCAACACTAAAAGTTCAACAGTCTACATGATAAGATCCTGAAAAGGGAATGAAAACGGCATCACAGCACAACAGTGAGCAGTACAGAACAAGGTGACAAATAATAACATATGATAATCACCTCAGACATAGTTTGTTTTATTTAAACATGCCAATATTGTGGTAAAACAAACTATGACGGGTCCTGCCTTACTGAAGCCATGCTTGCTCACAAAAATGAAAAAAGAAAAAATGTATAACCCTTCCAAAAGATAATTGATCTTCCTAATAACTTAAAGATCCACTAAACATTATTTATCAGCTGTATTCTGACAATACAGTCCGATATGTGTTAGGACAGGCTGGAGGAGTGAGCAAGAATCCACGATGTCCCAGTAGCCTAAGCACTACAACTGCCTCTTAGTCTGCGAGTTTCTCCCTGAACTACAAGCCTGGTAACAGGATACTGCCTGAGATATGAATCCCTGGCTCCGATTCACACGTGCATTATACCCTAAAGCAGAGCAGCACTGTCATGACGATCAAAGCCAATTATTACAGACTTTAACACAATCTTTGTGAAGAATAAAGCCTTCAGGTCTTCTGAACTGCACTAAATTTCTCTTCACAGGAACACATTAACTAAACAAGTGTATGACTGCTCGATCCTACCATGATCCACATGCATCCCCAAATGTTCCAGAATTACTATAGCAGTCAAAACTCTAGACTAGAGTCACTTCATATGGTCTACATCTATGAGAGAGTCAGTATAAACAATCAGAGAGTTAATTTTATAATTCAATTTTATAATTCAAATATGCTTGCTGAGGAACACATCTGGGTCATTAACAGTTCAAACACACTGACTAAGTGACAGACAATGGCAAGAAGAGTCAAGTCTGCAGAAACCATTCTGTGAAGTCAAAAAATGTGCTGTTACCAGACAAACGTTACAAGTCATTTTATACGTTCATGGTTAAACATCTGTTGTTGAATAAGCACTGTTAAATGAGTAATTATTAAAAAGTAATGATTACATTACTTTGTATCATGTTACTTTGAATTAGTTAAGTGTTTGTTCATGACATAAAAAAGTGTTAGTCCATATCGCTACATATAAAAGCACATTCTGAATAAAGGCGATTTAACACTGTCGCGCTAATACCACCATTATGCGACGATTTGCCTGTACAGTAACAATGACCATCTGCAGGAATGGAGCCGTCATGTAAATCGTCAGGAAGCCCATGCCCGGCTGTACCACACAACGGACAGCGGTCGTTTCACTGTATGGGTGGGTGAAGTACGATCTGCTCGGGCGGTACCCCTTCATGGGATCCGCCGAAATGAAACTGCGGACTGCAGGATGTGCGATCACACATCGCGGCGGCTCAGGAGAGCCAGCAGAGATAACGTCTATTGCAGGCGCTTTAAGACGGCAGATGGGCAGAAAATTGCACAGTGTGACAAGAGACTGTCGCTTCTGTAGGCGCACAATGAGCGTTGCATCACCTTTTCATCTCAGTGCTTTGCATGCTCACCGCTCCCAACCAGCCTCATATTACCAGTACCGTACAGCTATGTTAATTCTCCGACAACAGGCTATTTAGAGAGCATGCTTAATATGAAAGGAGTTTAATACACAAACGAATGTAAGGAACCAAGAAAACAATAATGAACTATTTTAACTTTGAACCGAATCGGATATTTCAATGGTTAAACCCAAATTTTCGGTATCCTTAATATATTTTTTCTTCCCACAAGGCTCCGGCACATCTGTTTTGGCACAATATTTAACAACAGTATCTCAAAAGATGAACTACTTTGCTAAGGCAACCTACGTCTGCTACAGTCACGTTAAGTTACCGGCACTTTTTCCAAGGGTTACATTTGTCACCTACAATCCTTAACCCGACTCTTAAGTGAGTAATTCGCTTAGCCTGAAACAATGTGTACAACATTTTAAAAAGCAGAATGCAGAGAAACCTCATCTATGATTCAAATATTCCGAGATACTTGGCAAACGGGGTTCAGTCGTATTATGCATAAGTCACACCGAGAGCTAGAGAGGCAAACACGATTACAAGGGGCAAAATTGTCAAATTAGATTATACTCAAATGCTTATTTACTTAAACAATACTGTGGATAACCAAGCCAGGAGAGGCCGACAGCAGTTATTGAAGAACATCACGCATACCTAGTTGTCCCATTGAGAGCTCCTGTATCGTCATATACAGCCTACTGCAGGTGCAGTCCAACAGCCTGATTCCCCCCCAAAAAAATCCCTATTACCCCGCAAACAAAACTAGCCCAACCAAAACCGGTTGAATTTAATCTCCACAGCTAGTCGTGTCAAGGCGTCACCGACAATGCGAATATTTCATGAAATATGTAAATAAATAAATACCAACCTGTCTGTCCCTTGCCGAGTGTCTTTTCCAAGCGGTACGGTCCCACGTAATTGGCGTGTTGAGCTCCACTGTTGTCTTTACCCAAAGATGACATTTTGCTTCGATATCGCTTTTACGATACAATGTAATATTATTCAGTGAACAAGGTAATCCCGTATTATTTACAGGTCCAGCGATGTGCTTCGCTGCCCAGCCCTCGTCGCTCGGTCTGTGGCTGAGTACAGGATGCTCGCTCTCACCCTGCTCCGTTTCTTTTTTCCTATGCTTCGCTGCAGATGAACAGGGGCGCTCTAAGACTCCAGCAGCATTGTGCTCCTTCGGCAGATCTGCACGCCTTCGCCTCGCCTGTTGTTGGTGCTGTGGAGCACTGAAAGCCCACAAACTCTATCAAAAAGAGCAAAGTTGACCAGCAGGAAAAGTGCAAGGCAGCGATCGCTGACTGACGCTCGATCCGACCAAACAGCGCGTCCAAAATCTGTTTTACCAGCGTCTTGTGGGTTAAAGCCGGCTCAAAAAAGGACTGCTCCTGACCAAAGATGAAACTGAAAAGATCCGAAAACACATTGTTATATGATCTTTCGCAATAAAAACTAAAATACCGATCCTGTAAATGTTTTGAAAAACACCAGCCTAGTAGGCCTACTGTAATGCCGGTGTTCTGAGGAGTTTTCGAAACATGTTACCGTAGAGCGAATCGACAGCTATGTCTATCGATCAGTGTTAGGTACCTTATCGAACAATGCTACCATAAGGCTGCGCTTTTTCGCTCTGCACGAGGGTAGACAAAAATACACAGAGTATATTACAATAAAAATATACAAATGCATATAATAATAATAATAATAATAATAATAATAATAATACGCTTCTTAACCGTAAAAACATTAGGAGAAGCACAACAGTTTCCAGGCGCGCATATCTTCTTAAATTAACATAACATATAAAAAAACAAGTTGTCGTAGGGAGTCTATTTTCTTTAAAGTCAACATAGTGTTTTAGAAAATATTTATATTTTCTGTATATTTTAGAAAATATATAGAAAATATAAATTTCCATTTTAAGGGAAAAAAACCTCGAACACTCTGATATAGTCCCGAGAGAAGCGCACAACGCTTCTGATTTAACGGATACTTTACTTGGAACATCTGCTTAAACCGTGTTATATTTGCTTTGGCAACTATAATGTAAATTAAGCTCCCGCGATAGTTCAATAAGCCCATGCACCGCTGGAAATCTGTACAACAGAAACTCGAAACCCACCATGGAAATGGCTTTTAAACTGAGCCTCGAGTGAAGAGGGATTGCTGTATAATTTCATTATTTATTTTTATTATTGCAGCTGAGCATACGCGATCTTAACCTTTGTCTAAATTATAGATTCAATTTATAATGATAAAGAAATGAAACATTCCATTATTGATGGCGATTATCAAAGGTCAATATCACTTAATATGCTCCAGCGATGTTTTTATTCGGTTATTTATAATTTAGTATTATTAAAAGTCATGCATATATTTACATTCTAACAAATAAAATTTGAATAGCCAACTTCACCAAGTTTTTAAACAACTGCCCAACATTTAAATTGTGAATTACATCATTCAGCACACACCTAAAGGAAGCATAATTTGGTTGACGAGTGCCTTCTCAAAACATGCTCCCAGTAGCCTACATGCAAACTTAATATTGGCCTCCTCTGACTACATTCACAATTAATGTAATACTACAGGCTGCACTATTCCATAGTATTTTATGGCATCTTTACTGATGTTTGCGGCCCACAACTTTTAAGGAATCATAATTCGATTGACAAGTATGCCTTATCAAAACATGCTCCCAGTACATACATACTTCAGATTGAGCTACTTCTGACTCCATTTGCAATATGATACTATTGTAAAAAATTTCTTATTTACAAATGTCCTTAAAAGAGCCAGATTCACAAAACGTGTCTGATGGTCTTATAAAAGGAGCAAGCTTAAAAGAAATCTTCTCCATGAGTGGCAGAACATTAGCCCAGCCTTGGAGACTAGAGCAGAAATGACAACAGCCTTTAAATGAACCTGTCACGACAGTGGCAAAACTTTACTTGTTTGTACACTTTTTACAATTTTAACAGTAATCTTTTCCTTGCTGTACTGGGCACAGTGAAAATGTTCATCTGCTGCAGAATTCACAGCGCACCTGCAAAGATGATTAAAAACAACATTTACATGACTTTACAAGGTGGTAAAATATTAGGGAATAGGCATTTTCATTGTACTTTTTTTCAACTGATAGAAAACACATTAACAGTACACTTTGCCATTTCATGTTTTTCAGCAAAGTGATGGCATCCGCATGGATTTTGAGTAAGAATATATTTTTGAAGGCACAGCGTTCATGTAATGTGTGATACCACTGACCTTTACACTGAAGTAGTGCACAAGCAATTTCAAGTCATGCATTGGTAACAGCTTCTGGAGATGTTTGGACTGCACTGGTGTTTCCCCTCACAAGGTAATCCACGGCAAACTGCAAATGAACACATTATCTAAGCAACAGTAATTTTTGTTAATTATAACACTGGAAGAAAAATCTTTACTATACTATCAACAATAAAACTTCACAGCTGCCTGAATCCTGCTGGTTGTTCTGCTGCATTGTCTGTGTTCTCCAGTCCCCCCCCCCCGGGTCTTTACCTGGTTTCATCATCCTCAGGAAAAACCTAGTCATTGTTTTAAAAAAGGAATGTAAAGATGGGCCCACAGAGTCAAATTGCAAATTGTCTCAAAGATAAAAAAAAAAAAAAAAAACACTAAGCACTTTGCTATGTAAAATTGCAAAAGTGTTCAGTTTGAAGTCTGGCCACGTATATGTTCATTGAGGTACAACTTTATTCCCAACACTTACCTCCAGTTCTGTAGCAATATCTGCTCTTAGGTGGCTTCATTTTCCATTGGCTCAATCAACACAATCACCATCTCAGACAGGTTGACAATCTAAAAAATTGTTTTTTTTAGTGCAATTACAAATCAAATAACTACTATATAAATATAGTAGATGCTTATATCCAAAACAACCATGGACTTTGCTCTGCCAGAGGTCAAGTAAAATATCTGCATACGAAATTTATGTAAATATGTAATTGACGTAAATGGTACTGCACTATAACAAGCAAGAAAAGGGAACTTGACTTCGTTCACTTCTACGTTATGCAGCAAACCAAGTGTGCACATGCAAATATTAACGCAGTTAAAAGTTCAAACGTTGAAATGAACAATTCAAATTTTCTTGTTATTATGACCTTTACTCACCATCTGCCAATGTTTCAGTTTTCTTTTAAGGTTGCACTGATCGATCGGTAAGGCGACGTATGAGGCGAAATGTTTAGGCTTCACATATCGATGAGTACCGTGACCTACGAGATGAAACAAATACTGTGCATGTGGAATTACTCACCGTCAGGGAACGTTTTCTACTAAGGTAGCACAGATCGATGGGCACGGTGGCGTATGAGGCAAAATATTTACTGCGCATGTTCAGAACAGCTTCGGAGCACATTTTGATGGGTTGCGTGGTTTGACAGAACACCGGGTGGACCGAGGCCTCACGAGAGCAGCAAAAGACGAGGAGACTTGCTTGTCGGGAAGAACACGCTCTTTAACTGCAGTCATTAACAGGACTATAACAGGCACCCAATGGGCACTGAACCCAATACAACAGTGGAAACACAAGGTGGTCAGACACCGAACTGTAAGGTCCACATGCAGTGGGAGATTTATACAAGCTAAGGACACACGAGGATCAGACAGGGTTCACATAAGACACAGGCAAACACACACGCCACAATCGGGAACACAAGTATTAACCATAATTCCTACAACAACAATACAAGGGCTATTTACACTGACATACACGGGACTATAGACACATGCTAGTGAGGCATGCTGGGGTACACAGATCTCACCGGCACTACAATATTAACATTAACAATATTAACTGTTTAGAGCAACTGCTATATAACAGATATATTACATTCCAGTCCAGGGCCAGCACAGCTCAGTTACGATTAAGGCTTAATTTTAATTATGTTTCATTTGTTTTCATGTTAAAATACTAATACACAATTAAGTCTGACACAATTCGCTAAAACCAAAGCCACGTTCTACCCTACATTTTAAAATACTCACAAATCCACTTAATTGATGTCTGGATGAGTACAAGCTAACTCCATAGCTTAATCAAATAAATCTTAGTCAAAAGCTTAGTTAAATCAATGCCATACTGTAAGTACAGTGTAGCCTCCCCAGAAATGTATATACAGTACACATTGCAGCAACGCAGACTGCAAGACTGCAAGAAATGGTCCACTTGGTAGTGTTACACCCCTAAACAGACATGACTCTTGCTTTTTGGTAAATTTATTCTCCCCAGTTCTGCGTTGAAGTTATCTTTCATTGCCAGACAGATGTGCTGTCACAGCTCAACAAGACTCCACACTCCTCTCCTTTCGCTTGGACAGATGACATCATCTGATGCGCAGCTCTAACCATTTAGCAGTAAAATAAGTCGGGATAATATACAGAATATTTTCAAAATAAAATTACAATGCATTTAGAATATATTTCCCTGCAATAACTTAAATCTATTTTGGTTCAATAACATGTAGATTACCAAATATTTTTAGGTTGCAACAGTAGCACATTTTTTTGTGTGGGAGTGGACAAAGTGTGGTGCAAAACCGAAGTGCAATTTATACCCACCATAGGCATCGTGGCAACAGGTCTACAAAACACTCAAGATGACGGTGCCAGTTTCACTAACCTGCATTAAGTTTATCCATACTTTACAAGACAAAAAAAGTAAAAAGTAGTATAGACATTAACTTTAGAAGACGGATTAAAGGTGACCTTGTAGCAGCTTGTCATTATTTCAGATTTGTCCGCTGGAAGTCTGGAGCAGCGAAACCAATAACCAGGACTCGTTAAATAGATACTGTAGCCCATAGCAGAACAAAGCCTCGTAACAACGGGGAAGAGGCGAGGTGAGGCAGTTTCACATGAAGTTGCTCTTTACTTGTAGTCTTTTAAAGGAGCTACTGCACAATAAGCAAGAATTAAACACCAACCTCATATAGCACGTAATATAGCTGACCAGACAGGCGCTGGCACTGAAATCCCCTTACGCAACTTAGAGGGGACATGCTGCCCCTCCTGCTCTCTGGATCAGGTGGCCTCACACAGCCTTTCCTAGCAGGCCATCTCCTCCTGCAGCTCACAGCGCCCCATAGCCAGCTGGGCCTCCAGGTCATGCTCATGCTCCTCTAGCTTGAAGCAATCCTGAGTCAGCTAGGCCTGCCAGTTGCCTCCCCGCAGTCACACACACAGCCTCCGCCTCTTGCTCCTCTGAGTTGAGCTCACACTTCAAGCAGGCAGTCTCCTCACGTACCCCTTCCTTCAACATATCCCGCAGTTGCTGCTCCACCTCCTCCAGCTTGCAGTGCCTCTGAGCCTGGTGGGCCTCCACAGCTTCAACACGCCTCCTCATGCTCGAACAGAGCAACCTCTGCCTGCTGCCTCTAATGGTCACAGTTGCAGCCGCTCATCTGCTAGCAAGTTTGGGGCAGGCTTCTGGGTCAGAGTGTAGCTAGTGCCCTCCCTTGCGGCAGTCCCAACAGACGAGCTTCTCCGTCCAAACTGTCATTTCCCTGGAACTGCCGCCTCTCCTGCTTTGCTGCTTCGCTGCTGCCTGGGGGTCTGCCAGGCTGGAGTGGACTTGCCAGTTGTTGTCAGAGAGAACTCGCTCCAGCAGTGCCAGTGGGGTCACATTTGGCATGACACCAATGTGGCACTCGGCAGACCGAGGTGTCACAGTGGCGGAGAAGAGATGAGCGAGGCAGTTTGACACAAAGTTGCTCTTTACTTGTAGTCCTCAAAAGGACCGCACAATAAGCAATAATCAAACTCTAACCCCACATGGCATGAAAACACAGGGAAGTCCCATAATGGAAGGGAAGGCTCACACACAGAAGGTCATTACACCATGGCTAGAGACATATGGGGATAAGGTGACGACCGAGTAGAAACGCAGGTAAGGGGCACACAACAATCAAATACACAGAATAACAAGTGTTTACACTAACAAATACAAACGGGGATTGTTTACAAGACAAACACAGGGCTATAAACACGGCTCACGAGCATGCTGGGATATGTTAAATTGCTTCCGCTTTGCAGAAACTATGAAAAAGCTATGAAGAAACTTCATAAAATGTTTGTTTTTTTCTGTTTCAATTGCATGATTCATGATGTTTGAATATATCGCAAAGTGGGAAGACAATAAATGCAACATCAAAAACTATATATCACATAGTATTTTAGCGGTATAATTGCAGAGCAATGCAAACACACCAACGCACAAGAATAATACTGGCATTGGCGTATGCCACTTGCATAGGTCACAGGATAGGCTCAACACATAATGACTTGTAAAATTTAGGATACAAAGCCATGAATGGAATTAAGTAACATTTTCGTGCGTACGCACCATTTATACATGAGGCCCCTCCTGGTCTGTAGTCATTTAGGCAGGAGATTTTCTGTTTTTTTGGAACTGAAATGATGACTGGGGACTTAAAGCGGACGGATACTGTGCACTGGCTCATGCTCCAATTAAAGAAGTCAGCAAAAATGGAGGTCAGTGTATTGGTGCATGCTTGAGTGTGGCGGGTGAAATGTGATCATGGCTAGCTGCTTTCCTGATCTTTTTTTTCTGGAGAATGTGGGCTCGTGGGAACCTTTGAAGAGAGAACTGGCACTGGGGGAGGGGGAGGCAAAAAAGGTGTTGCAAGATGACTGTGGTCAGGTTTGGGGGACGGGGCATCAGTTCTTTGTTTCTCAAATCTTGTGTAAAAGTTGTTTCGACGGTTTGGTGGTGAAAGGTCTGCTTCAGTGATTGGCCGTTTTGGTTTAAAGTTGGTGATAGTAGGAATTCCCTTCCATGTGGAAGAACAGAGTCCCCTATTTTGTCCTTATTTGTGTTTTGCAGCTTTGACTGCCTTATTGAGTGCATGCTTGACCTTTTTGTATTCCACTTTGTCACCACTCCTCTTGGCCTCTTCTTTGACAAAGTGTAGTCTCCTCAACTCAGCTGTAAATCAAGGTTTGTTGTTATTGCATTTATACATGGACTTTATTGGAATACAAGTCTCTTCACAAGGGCTGATGTAGGAGGTGACTGCTTTTTTTGGTGGATTTAAATATGTCCCAGTCAGTGGAGTCTAAACCAGTTTGATTTTGTGTATTGTAGCTTTGAGCTTCCGTATGTATGAGGGGATGAGGTGGATGAGGAAGTGGTTCGAGTTTCCCAGGGGGGCACAGATATTAGTCTGGTATGCATTCTTAATGGTCCAGAGTTTTCCCTTCCCTGGTGGGACTGATAATCAATTGTTTATATTTTGGCAGTTCCTCATTCAAAATTAGTGTGGTTGAAGTCTCACAGTATTATTACTGGGGAATCTGGGTGTTTCAGCTCAACCTCTGCAACCTGGTCAGCCAGGTGTTGTTCTGCTGAATGTGTCTTTGCCATAGGAAGGATGTACAATCTAATAAGTACAACTGTCAAGATTTAAATTAGAAAATGTTTAGGCATGTTTTAAGCATTTCTTTTTTCTGGAAGGGCCTATCTCTTGTGGTATTTTCAAACAGTGAGTGCAGGCTACTGGGCTACATGACAGCCCCTGGAGCAATCTACCTGGGTAGGACGCCAGTCCATCACAGGGTATATGCACTATGAGTAATTTAGAGACACCAACCTCCTTTAATCACATATTAAGGAGCAATTATTAAAATACTCAGTATATCATGTGAACCTGAACTTCTTGTCTCCTTACTTCTTAATGTGACCATTATATCATACTTATTTTGTTAGTACACCCAATTTGTGCCTATAATTAATAATTATGGAACAACTCAATCAAAACAGAAAAAAAACTGTATTACTTAAGTACAAATATTAACTGTACTGTGCTCTATCAAGTATAGAATCAGATTTAAATTACATTTATTAACAACATATTATAATAAAATTAAATTTAATACCCTAAATGAACTTTTCTGGATCAAAAAACATTGCTTAGACCAGTGATTATATTTATTGTTTTTAACAAATTTGTTGTACAGTGGTACCTCGGTTCTCGAACTCACTAGAACTCGAATTTCTTGAAAGTCGAACAAACCAGCTTGACCTGGAACTCGATCTAAATATCGGAAGTCGAACCGTGAACGTTGACCTAAAATATAAATTGTACGCGCCAGGAAATGAGTCATACTATAATGCAATTCTTACTTGATTGCCTTCTTCGCAGGCTGGATGATTAACCAAATAAAGCAGCGCAACATTACAGTAACTAACAATAAATAAACCACTAACTTGTGTGTACTATTAGAGCATTTATG
>JAODLC010000007.1:25668494-25682876 GCA_026781145.1 Hippopotamyrus pictus
TATTCCTTTAGCTCAATTTGTATTTATTCCAAAGTTTAACTCAATTCTAAGCATAGGTATATTTGGTGTAGTATTTGAGGTGGCAGAGCACAGACTGTGAACTGTGGTGCATGCCAGAGGTCTCGGAGCTGAGCTCCAGTAATAATTAAGCACTGGTTATATAATATATATGATAATGAAGAATTCCTACTATTGGGTGTGCATATGTTGGCCTTCTAACAGCAACTCACAGCGCCTTTATGTATATCCTTACTTTCATTACTCTAAAATGATACTGAACAGGAAAAGGTTGACGTGCCATTTGTAATTATCTTTATCAAATGAGATGGCTGCAGTGGCCAGTGCATTCCATGTCCCCTTTATTTTAATTACTATAATGAATCGTAAAATACGATGTTAATGTAGACTGACCTTGTAGAATTCCACTTAATGACACGCTCATATAATCTGCTAAGGTGAAAATTACTTATAAATATGATCGAATCTAAATATCTGTATGTTCTGGAAAACACAGGACATAAACAGGGTACATCTCGGGAAGAAGCCACTGTGGAGATGCTTGCTTGGTATTGTGTTGTCAAAATAACAAATGTGCTACTGAAATATGCACCCATTATTGTTATTTATTGTTAGGCCAGAATGAAAGATGATGATGAACTCTAGAAAATTTGTATTGCGAATAAATATTTGACAATTCTCTAACTCTGTCTCTATATCATTGTTGAATGAACACAACTTATGAAAATAACTAAAGTATGTGTTTTCCGCCCATACTTTTACAGAGGTTTTGCATGTATTTCCAGTGACCTCATCAGACCGCCTCCACTCCATGTTTAAATCATCGAGTGCCCTGACGGAGAACAAAATTCTCAAAGTTAACGACCCGAACCGCTGAACCACTACTCCCCAATTTCCAAGACAAAGCAGAAGATAGGAGCAGGCAAGCTATATGAAGACTGAGGGAGAGCAGGAGGAGATGGATGGAGGGAATGGAGAAACTGACAGAGGCGAGCACTGTGGGGTGCTTGGGCTGTCGAGAAACAGCCGCGGCAGCAGACGCATTAATGTCATTGCCATTGTCCCCGCTGACACTGGCTCACTTCTGCCGCCGAGATTAATTGAAACCAGCAGTTCAGAGGGCCTCTTGCTGAGCCGAGAAGTAATGTCTGTGTTCAAGTGTGGCTACTGCCACTGGAGAGGATGTCATCTGGATTTGGATGGGAGGTTACTGCAGTTGTGTAGGAGGTGGGAAGCTTCTCATTTTCTCCTGTCTGCAATAAAAGCTGATTAGAGTTAAAACAGTTGGTCAGGCCTCCCCTCCATGACAGTTGCGCGATTATCAGCAGAAGCTGTCATCTGTGAAATGAAATTTGGACAGGGGGACTGAAAGGGGCCGTGTGGAGGGAGGAAATTGTGGGTGGGGTATGGGGGGGGGGGTTGCTAGGCAGATAGAGAGAGAGAGAGGGACAATTTTTACCTTAAATGAATCATTTCAAATCACATTTTTATGTATCATTCCTATAGAGTACAGGGCTGGGGGTAAAGATGTACTTGATTATTCACCCATTCCTACTGGTAACAGACCTTCATCCATGCATTGCAGCATTCATTCTTGCAATCACTGTTAATGGTCATGAGAGTTAATGGTACGGGCCCTGCAGGAGTGCATTTTTATGCGTTACCTATTAGATGAACAGTCTACGTTTCAGGAAGGTTTCCCAAACCTGACACTGTCAAAAAAAAAAAAAAAAAAAAAAAAATCACTGTCTCATTTAAATTTCCAAATTTCCATTATGTCTTCTGGTTCAAACCCCTGGACCAATAACGAATACATATTGTACTAATATGCCTTCAAAGAGTGGCCAAAGAGGACTATTGACAGAATTTCATCTGTGAGTAAACACTGTAAGGCAAAAACATGACGATACACACAAAAGCCTGATCTTCACCTCATTGCTCAAATTCAGTTTAATATGAAAAGAGAATACACTGTGTATCCTGAATACCATATTTAAAAACTTTTGATTCTTTTACACTTCTAAGTCAAACAACAAATTAAAAAAGAAATACATTTTGGTATGTAATGTACCTGAAGACCCATATAATACCCATTCTGTACTAAATCAACTGATTCATCTTACAATAACATAAAAGAATCTAAAGTGATGAAACCCAAAATCATTGTGGTGAGAGGTGATAGTGCCTAGGCAACACCAACCATTCTCATCAGAGGTATTTCCTCAGTAAAATGTCAAATTATTCAGTGTAAACAGCTTTATACTTTGCTGGAGTTACATCACACTGGTGGAATGTTACAAGGAAATCCCGAAAGCAGGCATTAAACGTAAACCCACGAATCAGACTGGTGAATATTTCATCAAATGCCATATATGGCCTCATTAGAGACAAGGCCTTATTTTCTGCCACTTTGTGCTGTTTGATCTCCACACCAGAGCAACAGATGGGGAAGCAAACCTTTGACAGACTCCACTGGAGTCACATCCTGCTGGCTGTGAACAATTTATCAGCATTGCGCTCCCCGGCTTTTCAGATTAATGCTGGAAAGATGATATGCTCCGCAGGCAGAGAGCTAATAATCTAACAGCGCAGTCTGACGTACACACATGCACATGGGACACTGCAGTTAAGTGTTGCTTGCAGCACCTTGTGTCAACGTTTGAGAATGTTTTTATTGTCTAATTTTCTTACACCTAGTTCCTTTTTCAGCGCTTAGGGTGAGACACAAACTTTACATCATATTGCATGGCTCATTACAACAACAACAAATTTATTTTGCATAGCGCGTTATCACATCACTTTACAGCATCCCCACCCAAAGCCCCCGGTGAGTAAGCCATAGGCGACAGTGGCAAGGAAAAACTCCCTAGAAGGAAGAAACCTGGGGAGGGACCAGACTCAAAGGGGGAGCCCATCCTCCGAGGGCCAGTAGGGAGAGTGAAATCGGAGAGATGGTTAAGTGCCAAGTCACACTGTCTAAGTTATAAGATTTGAGTGACAACCGGGGAGCAGGGGGGAGATGACAAGCTGGTGCCGACGCTCCTTCAGATCACCAGGCGGAAAAGCAGCATCTGCAAAACACAGCACTGAAGAATGAAGCTTGTGTATCCACTCAGCAGGACAATGGCATTACGGTAAACCATGGTAAACCACTTACAGCATCTGGGAGAATTTACACTGTTTGCAGGGAGAACATATGTTTGTATTTTTGTTTCTCTTAGATATTAGGCAGGTATCACATTTTTAATTGGGGAAAATATGAAGTATGAAAATTGAAAAGCGAAGTCCCCAGCCTAGTCCTCCGTGTTCCCTGTAATAAGCTCCAGGCTTCATGTGACATAGCACTGGGTTACCATTTAGGCACATAGACAGAGAGATGCATGGAGACTTTGATGGACAAGGAGCAGAAATATGTCAAACAACAATTAACAAAATCTGTTTATAATAGGTAAACCCTACAAAGACACTGCAGTATTCCACATATTCACTATCAGGTACTTCAAGATGGGGCACTAAACAATCACCCACTCTCACCTATGGACAATTAGGTAACTCCAATCGACCTCATCATACTTTTTGGACTGTGTGGGGAAACTGGAGGAATTCCCCACAATGTCACAGAGAGAACATGCGAACTCCACACAAATAGACAGCAACTCTCAACCTCATCCCAGATTTGTGAGGCACCGGTGCAAACTGCTGCACTATGACGACACCCCTAGTTTGTATATGTAGCAGTGGTGGATAGTGCACAGCCGCAAACATGAGGAACAAACCACCAGAACAACGGACTACACCACCCTTGGACTTTCTGCCAGGAACATTTGTGCAATGACTCCCCTCCTAGCCTAATGCTAGAGGCACACTGGTTCAATCCACTAACAAGCAAGGGCAAAGATGTGCTTCCAACACAAAAATATATTTATTTTTACAAAGCAGTACAAAAACAGAATCAACAAAACCCATCCGTGTCCAAACACACACACACACACACACATACAAAACAGCACTGCAATCTTAATCACACATGCACAGTGTGAAATCCCAGCACCAGGACGCCAGCCTCCCCACCGTTCGTCCACCAGTACCTGGTAAAAGACAAAACCGCAGGTCGATTTAAGGTTACAATACACCAACACAACCAGTACAAGACATATCGCTTTCCCACAGACGACGTAACAGGACGCTAAATTAAATTACAGTCCCAAACGCTTATACAGTGCAATCCAGCAACTAAACAAAGACTATAGGAGGGCACGGTAATTCTCCAAGGTGGACGACGGAATCTCCAACTGAAGAGGCGTCCGAAACAGGAGATGAATCCACACCAGCAATGTCAGAGGCAAAACAGCTGCGATAAGTCCCGGGAACTCCAAGATCTTAAACCCTAACTGGGACTACAATTATACTGAAAAATATACACCAACATCAATACTGCATGTGTCACGAGGCAACTGAAAACGGAAGAAAAACTAAACCACCTCCGCCCAGTCTGCAGCAATAATAATCCCGTAGTTCGAGGTTTCACCAAAGCAGTAGCGTTCGCCGCAAAAATCTAACAACCGACAATTCGTTATTGGCATACCTGTATGAACTGCGAAAGCATTACCAATGGAAACTGGAGATGGGTGGAGCTCCCCTAACGATACACCGTACATCCTTAGCTGGAATATAAGGTGGAATGCCGTTAAATGAACAATTGGGGATGTACCCAATCAGTCACCCTCACTCCACCACATATACATAAAATATGTAACATTGTAATATTGTAAACATCTAAAAAAACACATGAACTTGAAAAAGGTAACATGAGCATACAAATTGACAAAAGAATATTAATTGATCTTTTATAACTATATGCAAAAGTCTAAGCCTCTAACAAAAAACAAGATTATAACATGCAGTGCAATCTCAACCACATATTGAGACAACCTGAAATGGTAACAGCACAGTGAATATTTCTGTTTGATATAGGCCTATTCCTCAAACAAAGTTTTAAACAGCCATGTCTCTTATATGTAAACTGGTGTCTCACGTTTAAAGTTAATAGACAGGGCTCCATTCTCAGTAAGGGTAATTTTCACTGGTCTTTATTGTAAGATGGAGTGGTTTTCATATTTGTATTCACGCACAGACAAAAACATAAATACTCTTCGGTAACCATTGCTTTTTCCACATTTAGCCTTGAAGAAATCATTTTAAAAAATTACCTTTCTTGGGCGAAATGATTTTGAGTTACTCAAGATTTTGAGTAACCTTTATAATATCACTCCGTAGTAACTATTTAAGATGAATGTCATGGCAGAATGACTGAAACTTACTGTATCCGAATTCGTTAATGTTAATGAATTTATGTATTTATGTTTTACGTTATACAGCATTTTCGACACATTGAGTTCGTGAAAGTGCTCATTTTCTATTAAAACGCAACGATGATTTCTGAATACTGATTACCACTAGATGGCAAACTATTGCCGGAGCACACAAGGACAATTTCAGAATTTCCGTATAATGACAGACAGGCAGCCTAATTGTACTTGGTTTAACTGCTGCATCATAATTAATAATAATCGCTATAATTGTGCAAAATACGCATAATTTAGATGTTTATAAATATGTTGCTCCAAATAATCTACCTCAACTGCTTCAATATGAAATGTTTGGCTTTTGATAAAAAAATTACTATATACTATAGCATATAATACATTACTTTTTCATAAGTTATGTAAATCAGAGACTTCTGAAATGTATTTCTATAAAGCAAGTACACTACCAAGCGTGGTAATGACGATTTTATAATTTTCTATTCATGCACATTATTCGATCAGTTTGTCACTTAAAGAATCAGAATCAGAATCGGAATCTTGTTATTCGCCAAGGACAGAGAAGTACAAGGAATTGCTTTTGGTGCGGGTGCTATCATCACATAAACAATACATATAGAATACACATAATACAAATAAACATCTAAAGGTACAAGGATTTTTTACAGGAGATGTGCAATGCTGAGTCAAGCCCATGTGGACAATAGAAATAAAGAAATAGATATAATGGATGGATGTAATGTGCAAAGAGCTTATGGTACAGTGCAGATGAGTTCAGTCAGTTAAAATATGATAATGATAAAGGATATTTACAGGGAGAAATTATAGCTATAGGTGTAGCAATAGTTTGCATTGCGCCGCAGATAAAATGTCACGTGCATTAATTAATGTGTATCTATTTTATTAAACGCAGCAAACTTGTCATCGTGCTGAACCGCATAAAGCTGTACACATTAGCAGTGCAGCGGTGGACAAGAAAAATAAAACATACAGGTTAGTTAACTGGCAGAGCTAGTAGAAAAAAATTAAACGAAGTCAATCGATAGAGTAGTTAACAGTGAAATTACAGTACTTCTGCAAACACCGTCTTTGATCAGTTAGAATGACGTGAAAGTCTGATTACTTCAAAGTGTTTAAGGAAAATAGTGATAAAAGACTGCATTATATTTGATTAATGGGAAGGTACTCAATCGATACGGTCCTTTCCTCTCAATTCAAACTCTGTCTCTATGGGTGACAATGGAGGCAATACGGTGACATACGTTATAGTTGTATCATATTAGCTGTCAGACTTTAAATATCACACAGGTTCTCCGCCCTTTACTGTGCAGTTCAGTTGCAGCTGAGGGAGCGAAGGGGTCGGGAGACATTCCAACTGTGCAGCAGTATTCACCCAAGGTATGGTCGAAAAAATACGATCTTTTACGTGATGTTTTCAGCAATATGACTTTTACGTGATGTCTAACATAACTTGTGTTTCTTGTATAAAAAAACCTGTTCATACTTAGGTTTCGTTATTGCATTGGAGATAGTTATTGCTGAGTTATTTAACTTGCATGGAACACCTATAAGACCCCATGGCCATTTTAAGCATTCAGGTCAACTTCAATAGGCTATGTCTCATTGTCAAGTTATAAGTGTACAACATTAATACTAATGGTTTAACCACGGAAGACTCGTTTTTACATTGTATTTTCCTACTGTATAGTAACCCGACAACTTTGCCATTCTTTGTTAATACAACATACTGTCTATTAACCACCTTGTATTATTCAGATTATTCTGGGGCATAACCAGAAATTCTGGGCCCCACGCAGGGCTGTATTGGGATTACAAATCGGCAATAGACTTTTGACTATACAGACCCCAAGACATTGATTCCGCTTTGTTTATGGCTTACAACACACACATACACATACAACACCTTCTAACACATAGTTACTGTGAAGGGTGGCACGCTGGCCAGCATTTTGCTTCACATTTCCAGGGTTGGGATGAATGTTTGGAGTTTGCTTGTTATTATGAATCTGCGTTTGTCTTGTATCACCTCACCCTCACGCTTTCTCTGTGTGACTGTGGAGATGGCCACTACGAAGGAGAAACTCATTGAACATGTGATGAAAGGGGAGGCAGTCGGCTCAAGGAACAAAGTGACCGTAGTGGGTGTGGGAATGGTGGGCATGGCCTCTGCCATCAGCATTCTTCTGAAGGTGAGCAAGGGGAGCAGGTGCGGAGCAGTAGGGTCAACTGAGCAGCCTTACGATGTATGTATCTGAATATTTACTGTAGATATCCCCAGTCCTATTAACGGAAGATGTCTTTCCTGATCTATAAACAACTAACAATCCCAGTCACTGAGGAGAACATTGATTTAATAATATACCAACCAGTCCTCCAATATTTGGACTTTGATAATCTGTTTCCCATTGGGCCCCATAACAGAATTGCAAAATGAAGAAAACCTCAAAAGATGATGTCATTTCCTTTTGGTGAGCAGGAGCTGGCAGATGAGATCGCCTTGGTTGATGTGATGGAAGACAAGCTGAAGGGCGAGGCACTGGATCTGCAGCATGGAGGGCTCTTTCTGCGCACACCCAAGATTGTAGCTGACAAAGGTCAGAGAGTACTAGACTGTAGGGTATTCCAGAATGCTAACTGAAAGAGTGCATGGAAATATGAGAACAGACATAAATAGGGAATGATCTGTAAGATTGAGTGGCATGGCCTTGTAGACTTAAGTGCATGGGAAAAGTCACATCACACTGAAACAATTGTAACTGCTTTGAGTGAAAAGATGGAATTAAGTTGCAAAACATCTGAATCAAAGTAGGGACTGGCTTAAAGCCACATGAGTAAACTTTTCACCTGATGTGAATCATGCCTCCTTATCCTTCTATTTGTTAGCTAATGGGTTAGAAATGATCAAATAAATTTATTGTTCAGGATTTAGTCACTACGCTTAGCTCCATTGAGACAGATAATTGACAGTGAAGAGATATACAGATAGCACTGTGATGCAGGCTGACCTTACTTTGTTTCACATTGGTCTGTTTTTGCAGAAGTACTGTTTTAGAATCCAAATATGCAGGCATCATGTGATAGGCGCTTGATGGTTTGTTCTGTCGTCATGATAATAGCATTAAGGAGTGCTGTATTGTGATTCTTGCAATAACTTTAAAAACTCTTATCATTGATACAGTTGCAACCGTTCATGATAAATTATCATCATATCGCCCACCACTATTTCAGACTACTCTGTGACAGCCAATTCCACGGTGGTGGTAGTGACAGCTGGTGCCCGGCAACAGGAGGGGGAGAGCCGACTCAACCTGGTCCAGCGCAATGTCAACATCTTCAAATTTATCATCCCCAACATTGTCAAGTATAGCCCAAACTGCATCATCCTTGTAGTTTCTAATCCGGGTAGGTAAATGTTTCTTTACTTCCAAAGAATAAAAAATTAAGAGAAACACTATTATATACTTTGGATCACATTCGCTGAGTAGCACTTTAAAAATTTGAAAAATTAATTCTAGAGACCATAAAACAAAAGCTATACTCAGGTGTGGGCAGTGCTGTCTTAATGGTTAGGGACGCACACTCGTAATTGAAAGACTGCTGGTTCAAATCTTCAACCAGTAAGGCACCACTGAGGTACCCTGAGCAAGGCACTGCTCCCCAGGTGCTGAATTAGCTGCCCCCTGCTACATGTATGTCACATATGGGTTAAATGCAGAGGATAGGCCTACATTTTGTTGTGTGCTGTGGTGTGTCATCCATGACCACTGATCACCAAATTCTAATTCATCAAATGAAGCATTTGTAAATCATTCTAAATCTCATCTGGTTGTAACATACTGATGTCTACAATACTGTACAATGTCTTTTCTTACTCCACTCAGTGGATATTCTGACCTATGTGGCCTGGAAGCTAAGTGGCTTCCCCAGACATCGTGTGATTGGCAGTGGTACCAACCTGGACTCCGCTCGCTTCCGCTTCCTGATGAGTGAGAAGCTAAACCTTCACCCCTCCAGCTGCCATGGTTGGATCATTGGAGAGCATGGAGACTCCAGCGGTAAATCCACTAATCCCATTCAACCTTGCAAATTCCACCTAATTCTTGTTGATTCTATCACATTCTTTGCTGATCTCATACCTAACAACCCTTTAAATTGATGCAAAATAAGCTAACTTCTAAGTCATGGCTAAATGTCCAAGAAGAAACATATTTGAAACAGAAGTCCATAAAATGCAGAATGGTTCAGTTCATATTGGCAAATGAATGGTTCTGTTCACAGTGGCTGTATGGAGTGGAGTGAATGTAGCTGGTGTCAACCTCCAAAAACTCAATCCAGATATGGGAACAGAAAAGGATAAGGAAGACTGGAAGATAGTCCATAAGATGGTTGTTGATGGGTGAGTGTATCTCTCAATACCCATTCAAGTAATGTTTTGCTATTTGCATAAAAAATTACAGCTAACGTCTGAAAAAGTATTTTTAAAGTACTTTTGATATGCATTCTTTGGACTCGATACACTGGGCTAATTATTGATTTGTTTCCCCTCTTAGTGCCTATGAAGTTATTAAATTGAAGGGTTACACTTCCTGGGCTATTGGTATGTCTGTAGCTGACCTAGTAGAGACCATCCTGAAGAACTTGCGCAAGGTACATCCTGTTTCCACACTGGTCCAGGTGAGTTTTCATCCACAATTGGTTAATATGTTTGTTTTATAAAAGCTGAGGTCCAGTTATCCTCATTGAAGGATTGATGCAATGCCTGTAGAAACAAATTGAAACTCAAAGAGTTTAATGTCAGCTAACCAATCAACTCCCGATGAGAACTTTAAAAAGGCAAATGGCTTTTAAGATTGAAAAGCTCAGTCTGCTGGGATTCTAGAAATCTACTTGGCTCCACTACCTATCCTTTAATCTCGGATAAACAGAGTTTAAGCTACTTCACCGCAGATGGAGTCACTAACAGGCTTCTTCCTCCCTCAGGGCATGTACGGAGTGAAGGACGAGGTTTTCCTCAGCGTGCCCTGTGTGCTGGGCAACAGCGGCTTGACAGACATAGTACACATGACCCTGCAGCCTGAAGAGGAGAAGCAGCTGGTGAAGAGCTCAGAGACCCTGTGGAGTGTGCAGAAGGAGCTGACCCTATGAGGCTCTCAAAAAACCAATGAACCGCAACCCCTGGCTCCTCAGTTATTTCTGCCTGCCCCCATTTCCTTGTCAAAATGCCACCTCTTCCCTCCTGCCTGCTGTCCCAGAGGAAAACTAAACACTGACCATAGCAATGTTCTCTAAGCACTCCAAACGCGCCACATTTTGAAGCACCGATTTCAGGTCACTTCAGTCATTAACATATGAAATAATATCTGGCAGAGTTGCTTTGTGCATCCATACATTATTCTTACGAACTTGAATGTATACTAAGTCTGTGTCTGTGTACACAATATGAACTGCACGAATGCATATTTTACAAAGCACAATTTGACATCTCAATAAAATATTTTTGTAATTTAAGTTTTTAATCAAAATTACATTATGCCCATTAACTCACGTGTACACAAGATAATGGACACAAAAAGTCAAGGGGCAGGACATCTGTGTAAATTGTTGGAATAGGAATCTTTTCCTTTTCATTCGAATGTTTTATATATCATTTTTGTGATCAAAACTGATATGTTACAGAAATCAGAATAGCTGCCTTGTATATGCCTGAGCATCAAATAAACACAGAAAATCGGATTTCTTGGTATCCTTCTATATTGTGCCTGCCAGTTCTTCCAAGTAAAGCTGCCCCCATTAAAATACTTACTGAGAGCACCCAGCCTTCTCCTTTATTATATTAACAAACTCCTGGCAACCCATCAAGATATCCACAGAGGGATTCTGGGAAACAAACAAAGGAGGCAAAAGGAATTTAACTACCTTTATTTTAGATATTTCTAGGAATCTATAAATGTCTCTTATTAAAGAAAATGAATACACATTATGTTTTTATATACTTATATTGAGACTTACCTTGACCATAACAAAAGAATAACGTTACTGTGTAAGCCTATAAATTACAGGTTACAAAAAAGAATGCATTATATAAAATATGACACCACATCTTTTACAAGAATATTCCACTTCAAAAACCTTCATATTCAACGATCTTGCATATCAAGTAAAAGCAAATATTTGAAGTTAATGTGCTAGAAGAAAAACACACCCTGTAAGAAATTAAATCTAACTTTTTTCCTTGCCCACCATTCTAGGACCATTCACTTGTTAACCCAGCTTAACAGTTCTCTCACCGTGATTTGAAACCTTACACGATTCCCTTATCTAGAAAGTAAGAACCCAAAGCATTAAAAATATATTTTGGTAAATTGTCGCACCGCACATTATTTGTCTCATCATACACACATCTCATTTTATGTAAGATTTCAATTTTCATTTTATGAAACGTGAGATAAAATGGTCTCTTAAAACACTGTATTGTGGAATCTTTACATAACCTTTTTTCCAGTTTTTTTTTTTTATTTTTTAAAAAAACTTCTATCCAGAAATGGCATTAAGAAGTAACCATTTAAGTTATAATAAACATTCAATCTGAGGCACACAGTAGAGCACAAAACACGTTCACAAAGAATATGTAAGTGCTATTAAATAATAAAAATCATCACTGCAATGAGACCACTCAATGTTCTCCTCAGTTCGCTATCCAGGCAGAGAATCCTGGTCCTTTCCAGTCCATGACACTCTTTTAATGTTGCATCAAATGATGTGCAAATCTGTTATACTGCATAGGGTTTATATGGTGTAACATGCTAAACATCTTGCAATTATACTTTAATTATGACTAAGTACAGCAATTGTTCAAATAAATAGAAAGCAGTGAAGTTAAATAAATCCTGAACCTCTTATCTGTCCTGAGAGTTTCAGTAACTTCATCTTTAATTTTTTCTTCTCTAATTGGTCGTCTCCACGTCCCTTAAGGATTTCCTTTATGAACACAGTTCCTTCAAAGTATCTGTTTTACACCATTGATTAAAGGTTGGCTCCATGTCACATAATACAGTGACGTGCAGCTGCAGGGCAGAAACAAGAGAACAGATGACAGCTAATCAGACAAAGGTTCAGGGAAGGGGAGGGGGATTCAGAAGAGGTTGCCGAAACCAGTGCTCTTCCTGGCTTTCTGCATCAGTGCCCACAGTTGGAACTGTTTACGGGATAAGAGCCGCACATGCTGCAAAGAGTAAACCAGAAAATGGGGCATGCAAAAACACAAAATTAACCTGCTCCCCCTACACCAACCACAACTATGAACTCTTATAAATCAAACATTAAGTCAATAACATGAAAAGAGGTAAGAATAAGAAACAGTGACTCCCCACAAACCAGTTGCTGGCTAGCCAATACACCACAAAACAGGGGGTCAAGCTGTACTAGACATGGAAATTATCACTCAGCAAAAGCAAAAAGACGACACCAATACTGTAGCACACAAAAAATACTCACTTATCTCCAGTTCTCAAGGGACAGTGTGTGTTGGTTTTCAAAACCTTGGCTTATAATTGCTTTATTGTAATTATTTTTCTAAAAAGCCATCTCACCTGGCACTTCAGGTGTAAATCAGGTGCTAATTAATATGTAAATTAAAACCAGCAAAACCTTCAGGATAAGAAAATATGCACTGCCGGGTTACTATTAGAAGGAAGGAAGAAGGGAAGCAGGAGAGAGTCAAGGACACAAAACGGTGATAACGGGAGCTGGGAGATGGAACAAAGTGGACAAAAATAGGCAGGAGCTTACCTTGAGAAAGACTTCCAAGTGAATGACTTCACGCCACAGAGCCTCCCCCAGGTAGAAGATGGTGTCCTCGATAGCATTCTCCTCAGCATACAGGCTTAGGATCAGCTTGTAGAGAGGTGTGGTGTGCACGACAATGTTGTTGATGCCACTGCACTCTGATTGGCTCTCCATCTTCTCGAGGGCAGTGGTCAGTCCCTCATCCTTCTGCTTCAGAAGGTCAATATTCTTTTCCATCTCCATCTGCGTCAGAATGAGTGCACAAGCACGCATGCACAGATGCACACATACTCATGCACACACATACACACAGAGTCAGTGATCCATTACAAGTACTGCATTGTTAGATTTGCTCCACAGTTTTTCGAATACCCTGTGAAAAATCCCTTAATTATTTATAGCCTCACATCCATAGTCCACAAACATAACAAGAACACTGATAAGATGACCATTAAGAGGTTAGAAAGACTTTAAATAATACACTAATAATAATTATTAGACAGACAGTTTAACAGAGACTAAAAAAGATACACTATAACCAAGTCATAAAATAAAAAAACATTCCCAGCAAAGGCACAGTTTAACATCAGTATAATCAAGGCAGAGGACAACAGTGGACATGAACCTCATGATTTCTTGGTCAAGGCGGAACACCATTTCCTTCAGCTTCTGGTGGCCTTTCTTCAAGTCCTTTAGTCCTTTTCAGCTCAGCCTGGGCCCGATCCACCTCCTCTTTTATTCCACTGCACAGCTGATTGCTCACTGCCAACATCAGGGAGGCACGGATGGTGTCTTCACTAATAGTAGCAGCACGACAGAAATGAGAAATCAGTGTTTTGGCTTTTCATTCAGAGCAAATGAAGTCACTTTTAAAGACTGTACGACTGAGATATTTATTTATGTATTAACCAACATGATTAATTCACCACATATCCACCAATTTTCACTAACTGACAATTAGTGGTGTTGGTGGTGGGGGGGGACAGCTTATCAGTGCAGATCTCCATTACTTGAGTAGTCATGTCTTTAGCTTTGGTGCTGCTAACTCTGAATATTGATAAAGTTTAAATATTAACCTGCAAAAAATAACTTAAATAAGTTATTTAATGTTAAATATAACTAAAGTTTCAGGTCCAATCAACAATATAAGTACACCTGGGTGTATGCTTTCTTTGCTCCTATAAAAAAAAAAAAAACCAAGTGGACCAATCACAGTCTGTGTGTATGTGTGTGT
>JAODLC010000007.1:25691962-25710949 GCA_026781145.1 Hippopotamyrus pictus
GCGGGTTTGGGGTAAATCAACCCAGAGGTTATGATTTACCAAATGGTAAGTTAACCAAGCTTTCTGGAATACCCCACGGGCCTCTAGGAGGAGTTCATTGATTAGGAAGCAGTTTCGTAAACAGGAAGTAGTGTCACGCTCCCAGAGCACTTCCTATCTTCTGGTCAGGTGGGTGCCATCACGCGGCCTCGGAGACACAGCTGGGGGAGCGCGAGAAGACCGAGAAGCGCAAAAGTGGAAACGTAAGGTCCGACCCCTAGCTCCTTCCCAAAAAATAACTAAAAAACATGGTGTTTTAATTTTCTCCTTAAGTATTCAAACTGCGGGAAATTACTTCCGGGCTCTAGTATATTTATTATACACAAATCTCAAATATAATAATGATACAGGCAGGCATTCATTGGAATAGTATTTTTATATTTAAGAGTTGTAACTCTACAATACACGTATCCCTTTATCAGTTAATATAAAACGTTACCCTCAGTCTTTTATGTGAACATATTACTTAAATGTTAAGTAATATGTGGTGCAGTAAGAGAAGCTTGACAAACCGTCGAAATAGAAATATGAACGTAATTACGTTTAAATGCAATAACAGTTTAATGATCAGTAGATGGCGCTGCGTTTTACTATGCGTCTTATCCTTACTCTTTGACCAAGCAATAACTAACGGGAAATACGGTGCACGCAGAATTGCCCGGTCCGCGGTTTTCCCGGCCAATTAGGCTGTTTTGAAAATACACTTGCAGGTAAATATTAGGAGGTTGCGGGTATTTGGGCTGCTTTCATAATGTTACGCGGCAAAAGACTGTAAAGGGAAAAATTATTATGAATGCAAGTTGCTCCTTTTCTAAGGAATACTGAATCGCTAGCCACCGAAAATCAAAGACAGACGCACACAAAAAGCAGGATTGCCAAATCTCCGAATCTGGCGTGCCACTCACTCTTTCAGACACTCGCAAGCAACCGTACGGCAAATATAGGCTATATAGGCCTATTATTCAATTATAGACCTAAAATACATCAGAGGCGTTGGGGTAGTTTGCAAACTCAATACTAATTACAAGATAATAAAACTATTTCATACATCTAAATGCATGTGCATGTGTGTGCAGACTTATTTCGAACTGAAAATCTCACTCCATGCAGCTGACCAAAGTTGGGAGTCTATTGCGTCCGTCGAGACTGTGACGTCATTGTGTGTTGTAGTTTTAAAATGTTGAACATTTGAATGTGATCAGCACGCAAAATCCCGGTTTATTTATTTGATATAGTGTATACAGATCAGCTACGGTATACGTATAACGGAGCCCCTAAGAGGTCAGGGTGGGAATATAATTTGTATTACTGATAATTGCTGTGTCCGTTTAATATCGCAAGACTATTCCGTTACTAATAATTGTGTCAAATTTAAGTAAAAAAAAGATGGACTAATAAGTATAAACCTAAACAATATACAGACATGTCCAGTTAAATGTGCTTTAAGCATTAAACTATGGGGGACAATGCACACCATGTATCTTTCATATATGTATTTTATACGTATTTATTAATAATTACACTGTGTTCATTCACCGCCAGTTACTGTAAACAAGACAGCTAGGCTAGTGAACGTGAAGCGCACCCACAAACACTGCAATGATAATTAAAACTCGTGCAAAACACGTTTCATGTATACAAATCGCTCCGTATTCTTGTCGATATGATTTTACACAACACAAATTTAAAAATACATATTTGTAGACAGTTAAACATTTGTGTGTCGTGGTACATATTTGTGGATTGTTGTCTGTGGTTTAATAATAAAGTTCAATAAAACTCTCAAAGAAGTGCCACATCCCATGTGGTGGCGTGTAACATTGCAAAGTGTCATCCAAATGATGAAACAATGTATTTTGCGACACCACGAAATACACGATAGAGAATAATATGAAACGATAGATATTTTATTTCGTTATCCGAAATACATCGTCATATTGCACAGCCCTACTTTAATTATTTTCTTACTATTGGAGTTATAATGTTAAGGGTTACAATGTTTAATATTGGGAAATTTGCAGTATCTGACCTTGAAATGGAGTGACTGGCAAAGGATGTGTTCTGTTATTTCAGCTTCTCTTTGTATCAATAACTGGTTTTTTATACTTCCCTTACCCTATAGGCCTAATCCTAACAAATGAGGAAATTATGTACCTGAACTAATATGCCGAATACCCTATAGTCTAAATCAGTGATTTCCATTACATACAAGTTGGTAATTTCTCGCATCATGGGGTTAGAACTTTGCTTTACACAATGTAATACATACAGTTTCATAAACCTAGTTGTCTTGAAGATTTGCACCTATAACTCATTTTGCCCACAATTAAGATTTCACTCATGCTGTGGTCATTTTAATGTTCGCTAAACATGAATGCACCTGCAGTTAGCATATGTGAAGTGGGCAACCTTTGCTTTAGTGCTTGCATCACCACCACCACCCCCCCCAAAAAACAACAACCTGTAAGTAGTGCATTAAAAAGAAATCAAATGTTTGTCAATGACACACTGAGTTGGCAGTTACACTGTGCAGCTAGGATGCCATGCATAAAATGTGGTAGAGTCAAGAAAGATTTGGAACTGATCAATAGGCACATTTAGTATTTGAAACTACAGAAATCCGGCATTAGCCTTAAGTGATAAAATCTTCAGTTTTGTGACACTGATTCAAATGACAGGTGGTGTTTTAGAAATGCCATAAAAGTAAATTGTAAGTTGTGAGAGCTTTGGAGAATTGCTAACTTCACCACCATGCTTCTCTAACCACCTGCTCACAACATATGCCTTGTGCACTCTACACCCCTCCCAGCAAGAAAAAGCTGTTGCATCTTAAGATACAGATGATTTTACACTGTCATATTAATACAGCCTTCAGATAGAATGTGTGAGTCAAGGCAATGTCAGGAAAATGGACTGTTAAAGGCAGATTTTATAAAGGGAAATAGAGTGCAAGTCATTAGACACATCATTCCACTGAAAACTTGGCTAGGCTGAGCAAAACACTCCAGCAGTACTTTGAAGTTCATCAGCTATGATGTTTTACCTGACTGGCCCTGCAAGTGTCCTTGCTGACTCATTGAAGTAACTATATTTATTTTCTGTACATTCCCTCTGTACTTGGTTTTGTTTTTGTTCATATAACAAAATCCAGGTTAAGGTTCACCTCCCTTCACCAATCATGAACACAGAAAAAAAGAAAGAGGAAAACCAAGAGATTTCTTAAGGCAATGTATTCTCCCAGAAATCAATTATTTTCCATATTATATTGTTTTGTTGTTCTACATTTAGTAAATGCAAACTGAATATTGCAGTAGCAGTTTTTACATGGAACATTTCTCTGTAATATAAAGACAAGTTCTAGAAATATACATTAGTACAGTGAGTTCTCTACTGGCTCAGAATCCACACAAAATGAAAATTGATCACTAACCAATTAAACACACAAACACAACAAAATGAGATTGTTCTACAGTTTCTCATTTCATAGTATATACCCCATTTTGCCACTTGTTTTCAGTCTCAGAGCTAGAACAAGGTCTTCTAATCCTGACCTGGGAGACCCACTAGATTTTTGTTCTAGCCATGCTTTCCTGTTACCTCAGAGAAAAATTTAGATCCATTTGCAAGGATAAAAATGTAAAATTAAGGAGTCATGTAAATGTGTGTCATAATGTAACAGTACATGGTAAATCTAACCAATAAATTACTTCTTTGGGGAAAAAATGTGCTGATATTAAGATGATCCCAAAATTTATGCTTTGTGCTAGAAAACCTAAAGGTAAAAATCTAACTTTTGGGCTAGATAAGCGTTTGGAAGATAGATGGATATCATATATGCCAATATGTGTTTTAAGCACTTTGTTACATTTAGTCTTCAATGAATGAGTCTCCTCAATTTTAGATCAATGTCTTCATTAAAGTTTAGAACAAAAAGGCAGCATAGACATTGGGTCCTTGACAATCCAGGATTAGGAAACCCTGGTCCAGAGCAGTTTCACCTGCATTTCTGAGATCAGCTTCTCCAGAACTTAAAGAGCAGTTCAAAGAAAAGCATTATATCTCTGGTTAGCAACATTTAAAAGACAATGAGGTCCGGTGTTGGATATTGAGGTAAACAGAGTGGAGAGCTAGACACAAGGATCCGTGCACAGATTATCCATTATTTCATTTATGCACTTTTTAAATCTAGCAGCTATATGGATGTAGCAGAATAGAAAGCCTCAGGAGGTGTAAGAACTCCATGTAAAGATTAACTTTCCTGTCTGGGGGGGTAAAAGTCTCCAAGAGGTTAACCCCCCATATATTTTAGCAGCAGGATATTCCAAAAAAGGGCATTATTTTAAAACTGAGCAAAAAGTCTAATTAAATAATGCTGAATACAACATCTGGAGAAATAACAGCTAGGAGACAAAATCATGATGGGAAAATTGTTTGATTTAAGAAGCTCTTTCCAGAAAGCAAACTGAAACTAAGGAAAATGCTTAGATTAGACACTTAGATTACATGCAACTTTGCACTGCAAATCACTGAGCATATGGAAGTTTCTATCTGGAATAAAGCCGAATTAACTTAGGAAAGACCACCAGGTCTAACTCGACTTCAGTAGTCAACACTCTAGAGTACAATATGACTTTAAAAATTATTTGTTTTTAACAATGGTTATTTTAATAATGGTTATCTGTAACCCACAGATCAAACCAAATATGGAAAAAGCAATCTGCTTATAAGAAAACTGTCTGGGTGTTCAACTCTGCATTTACAAGGCAAAGGTAGCTTACAAGTAAGGCAGTTTTAGCAGAATGAGACTGTACCCATTCAGTTCACAGCAAGACCACAGCAGTAGAAAGAGTGTGATTTAGGCAACACATTTCAACACCTCACATAACCTTGTTCAGGATAAGCAGTTGAAAGCTGCACACAATTACTAAAATGGAAAACTAGCAAACCATATCACATATATTTTCAGTTTAAATTGATTTTTATTTACAATTTGCTTGAGATTTTTTAATATTTCACCTTGCTGAAAGTGATATAGGTACATTATCCTGATAGGTGATTTGATTGTATGGGGTACTCATCAGACTGCTGAATTGAATTGGTAATTTCATCTAGGTTTATACAAACTGGACATATAGTGAGAACGCAATTTCCTGAGCCACAACAACACAGTGATGGCCAGTATCAGAGTCCTCTCCAAATTCTGCAGTATCAGCTGTTCAACTACACTGCACACCATATGCTCAACTAAGTCATAGGAGAGGAGTAACTGTCTAAGAAAAACGATGTGCATTTGTTTCTTCTGTATCCATGTTATTCCAGCCAGTGAGTACATGCAAGAGGAACAAACCCAGGAAAACATTAGTTCTAGAGTCATATTTAACAAGAAATTCACCACTCCACAAATATCGCCAAAATGTAAACTGAAGGACATTACCTATTAGTACCTGTCATCCAAACAGATAGGATTTGCCCCAGTGTGAAACAACACTCATACACAATAAGAACTAGGTCTGTAGCATTTACATAACAATTTACACTGTGCAAATAAATAGAAAGTATAGAAGTGTGTTCTCATTGCATTACCTACACATTAGACAGTATGCATTCTTTTTTTTCCCTGAAGCTACAGCGCAAGAGCCGTTCCTTTATCTTCCAGAGGCCATGTCATGAACAGCGATCCATCAGTTCATAAAAATCACTACCATGTCACATTCCAGATTTCCTTCCTCACAGAAGCTGGACTATGTAACTGTTTTCCATAAAAACAAATGGAAAATTGAGTATTATGGACATTTGAAAATTAATAAAATGTTAATATATTATGCAAGGATAAATATAACCAATTGTTACCGATTTGAATAAAGTTTCAGGTTTATACCCCTATTTTTTAATGGGATTGTCCAACATACAGTGTAGGGTAGAGCCTTTGATGGAAATGTCAGGGTGAGGAGTCAGCTGACTGGTGCTTGCTAATGGGGGGGAGCAGGTAGAGTAGACTAGACAAAGCGTGGTGTGAGGGGTGACACAGTCAGGGTAGGGACTGGTGTGGAACCTGTGGGATAATAACTTCATTCATTTCAACCAGTGTTCACTTAGAGAAAGAAGTCAGTGGTAGTATGAACCTGGCAAAAAAATAAATAAAAAAATGAGATCCCAAAAATGGCAGGATCCTCTTCCCCCAGCACTAATGGTTTAGCCTCATCTAATGATTTTCTTGCAAGTTGTTGGTGTTTTTTTAATTTTAGCAGTTCTTCATTATTTAAAAGTCCATTAGCTGCACACAGCTCTGAACAGCTCTTTCTTGTGCTGCAAGACAAAGAACAGAAGACTCATTACCAGAAAGAATTTATCAAGGTCTATTTCAGTAAACTAGATAGACATGGGGAACAGTGAAAAGCCAGTGGACAGCTAGTTAATAGACAGGGTGATATTAGGTGCTCGGTCAGATAATCACGCCACAAGGGCAGTCTTGTCATGGTTTACTGTACCAATATATTTAAAATGTGCAACAACTTTACAGGATGAGCAAACGTAGTACTGTAGTATTGTTATAAACTGTAGTATACCCCATGTATGCTTGAGGATATAATAGAGAGATAAATGTGGATGAACACAAACCTATACAGTGTTTCTAATAAGTTCAGTCTGACAAAAATTAATAGGTAAAGGATCCTTCAGTCCACATAATACAAACATAATAACTTGGTAGCATCCAAGGTTTTTTGTACTGATCAAAGAAGCCCTTGTTTGTCATGAGATGACTATATCCCCACTAAAATTGTATATGCTAGTCAACAAGGGTGGTGGTCAATAGTGGTAAATTCTAGTCAGCAAGAATGGTGGTCAATGGTGGTAAATTCTAGTCAGCAAGAATGGTGGTCAATGGTGGTAAATGCATTCCTGCATGAATGTTGGAAATACAGTGAGATCTACAAACCTGGTCAACCGACCACACAGCGGCAGCTCATGCAATCCTGCCCACCATCATCCGGAGGGTTGAGCTTGCGAAGCTTGTGCTGCCTGATCTCACGAACTAGGGTGTAGAAGGCATCCTCCACTCCCTGCAGGGCAACAGGGGTAACTGTTACTGTTAACAGAAAACCTGCCAGTGAACAAGAAAAATTAAATGTCCCAGTGATGATGTGATGCAGAAAAACTTCTGCATAACCTTCAGTTGGATTGGCTGTTCGAAAATAGATGAATGGAGTACAACAAGCATCTGGATTTTGACGTAAGTGTTTGAAAGATCCTTATGTTTAGGGAAAAATCAGTCTTATTCAAATGTTTCTTCTTTCTGTGCAGCAGTATAGCCAATTACTGATACAAGAAATCTGCATAGCAAGATAAAAATAGCCAATCAGCATCCTCGAAATGGATACTTAAAGGGTGATATGTTTATCGCCCCAATCAGTCCTGGACATTTGCTGGGGTCATGAGACCACTAGGGGTGCACTAGCAGAGTTGCAATAGTAGTGCAATAGTGCAGTTGCCTTATTTACTACACTGTATACAGTGACAGAAAATAATTTTATAAAAGCAAAATAATTAAAAATGATATAAAAGCCAATGATATCATAATTAATACTTTATTTATGCCCATGGGGAAATTGTCTTTACACCTCCCTCAACTTGCTCTTTGTAGTGTAAGTTGTCCGCGAAGGGCAGCCACCTGTTGGGGCACCCAGGGAGCTGGGGGTTAAGGGCCTTGCTCAAGGACCCACAGACATGCTGAAGCTGGGTTTGACCTTCAGATTACAGTCACACAGGCTCAACCCACTGAGCCACACGCTGCCCCCGTGTTTAAATGACCACTTTAAGATACCCCATATTTTAAATATGAGAACGGAGGTTACTGGCTGTACCCCACACACACTGTGAAAAGCGAAATGGTTGTGAGCTGCCTTCTGTCCATTGTGACAATACTGTTACAGTAATTATATGCTTTTTCAAAAGTTTTGGGTAACACTGAAGCAAATAAAAGCAACTAAAGGTAATTTGCTGATCAAATTATTTTATCCCTGGATGTGCAGCTTTCATTTAGCTGAAGGGACTCTGTTTTTTTTTTTTTTTTTTTTTGCTTTGATGTCTGTGATGCTGAGTTGACAGACTTCTGCATCTCAAGTTCGCCGCTGGTGCCCAGTTAATGTTGCCTGTCATACAAAGTGGCTGTTTTGCCTAATGTGAAAGGATAAGAATGTCCTTTTGGGTATGTTTTCAGATGAAATTTTTAAAGATTCAGAATATATGCAAATCCCAAAATGATATTTTTCATTATTTACTAATCTGTTGATTTTAATGCTAATGAAATATTACCATTTCTCAGAGCACTGGTATCCTACAGTTTGTGTTAAATCGTATTGGATGGTTACTGAAAGTGACTGAATATGACACAAACAGCCTCACCTAGAATATTTTTCACCAGCCACCACTGATCACAAGCCACCAACAACTGCTCCCTACCTGCCGCGTTTTGGCAGAGGTCTCGATGTAGGGGATGCCGTAGCTTCGGGCCAGCTCCTGGGCTTGCCGTGTGTCCACCGTACGGGCCGGAAGGTCACACTTGTTTCCTACCAGCACCATGGGCACATCATCTGAGTCCTTCACCCGCTTGATCTGTTCCCTGTAGCAATAAAAACTCAATCCAAATTATTCCACTAAACACAAGGATGGACAAAGCTATAGACCAAAGAGGTTACGTATATAACTTTTCAGGAAAAATTATTTTGGTTATGGATACAGATGCACTGATCGATCGGGCAGCGCTGATACGATACAGATTCTGACACGAGCTCTTTTTACTTAAATTTTAAAATATTACTAATATATAAATCTTTATAGTTTATATAAATATTTTTTAACTAGCAAATACAAATGAAAAAAATATATCCTAAAAATCTTTAGGCTGCTAGAAACATACATAACGTACTTTTCCACCTCATCTTGTTTTAATTAAGCATTTCTGAGGCATTTGCAGTTCAATTTGAATGTGTTCCAGAAGAGTATACATAGGTGGTGAAGGCTTACAATGTCCTACAATTTTTCTCTCATTGGCAACAGCGATAGCAGCCCCTAGTGTATCACAAGCTGTCACGAGTGCACAAAACAGCCCAAGCTAGCAACTCCCAAAGCATCCATTGCTTTTTTCATTTTACTCACATTGTTTCACACAATTGTGTGTGCTTTGTTTAGTGGGATTTTCCATTAAACACTACTTTCACCTCTCAAAACAGAGATTGCAAAGTGCTGTGCTACTAGCTGTAGTTAAAAGCGTAAAATGCTTCCAGACTGTCACCGTCTGATATTCTATCTGATGCATGTGATGTCACAGTAGGTGGAAGTCACTGCACACACATCAACTGAATGGCAAATAAACACTGAGTGGCAGCATTAGCGTGCAACATCTAAAATGGGAAAGAGCTAACATGCATTTGATTGTACAAATCAATTTAACAGGAAATAGGAGCTATCTTTTAACAGACTGCCGAAAACTAAGTAGGTAAGTATCGGAAGTGGATCAGTCACATATGGCCGATAACAGATCCATCTAATAGATATGGATCGGTGCCAGTATAAAACTAGGAACATGCCTAGGTTATTTAGGATGTTCAGGAGCTTACTTGACTGGTGGTGAAACCAGAAAGCTGTCTGACCATTACTTTATAATACATGACTATACTTGACCTCTGGCCCGTCATGTCCTGCACAACAGGAAATTCAGAGTATTTTGAAACAATCTGCAGGCTAACTTTCCCGATCCTGTTTTCAGCAGACATTGGCCCTGCCCTTCTCACCAGCTTGTATTTGAAGGACCCTACTCATATCTTTATGAATCAGGATCAATTTAATGCCTGTTTTTAGTAATTTCTTTAAGCACCACCACCACCCCCCCATTAAAATCCCATTACCCAAAGCACAGCTGAATTAGCTGAATTTCCACCATGCAGCTTTTTGCACCATACTCCCATCGATGCCCCACTGATGCTGATTGGACAAAGCTATAGCCTGATATGGGTTGAACACTGTTTGGATGATAGATTATTCCACATGCATTATTATATATATACCAGGGACATGTTTCAGAAAATAGGCTTATGCCATAATTACAAGCTATGGAAAGTAAAGTTTTGAGTATTTAATATATGAGATTCCACCTACATCATCCTACAAACTGTACAGTTTTGCTGCCGACTATTTACACAGTTGTACAAGTGATGCACTACTTCAGGTTACATCTGCTCAAAACTACAATAACAGTTTGCTCAGTTAGCCAGTAGCTTGTGTCTTGCTGCACACACCTGTACTGGTGAATGTCTTCAAAGGACTTGGTGTTGTTGATGGCGAAGACACAGAGGAAGCCCTCGCCTGTCCTCATGTACTGGTCTCGCATGGCGCTGTACTCCTCCTGGCCTGCTGTATCCAGGATGTCCAGCAGACATGTCTCTCCATCAATAACCACCTGCTTCCGGTAGGAGTCCTGCAACAGGGAAATTATATAATGTCCAGTTAAGGAGATCTCCTGACCTCCATTGGAGAACACCTTTAATTTCATATTCATACGGATCCTGTATGTTATACTGTGGTTTGGACATGGATGAATGGATTATTCATCCATGTCCAAACCACAGTATAACATACAGGAGCCTGAAGCCTTTCCCTGACAGATAGGGCACAAGGCTGGGGTACATCCTGGAAGGGATGCCAGTCCATTCCAAGGCACATAGAGACACAGCTCAGTGACAACGTGCAAACTTCACAGATATAGAACCAGGAACACCCAAATCTGGAGGTGTGGGGCAACAGCACCACCCACCGAGTCACTATACCCACAACCACATAATATAAAGGGAAGATATATATAGGCCTGTCACAATTATTACATAATCACCAGATCATGATGATTTTGCATAATCACTAGAATTGTTTCCATTCATCCATATAAAAATATCTGGAAACAAATATATTTCTATCGCTACTCTGTTAAATGGTGCCATACCTCAATGGTGGGGTCGTACTCATCCACAAAGTGGTTCTGGATCAGTTGGATGGTCAGGGCACTCTTGCCTACACCACCAGCTCCCACCACGACTAGCTTATACTCTGTCATTCTCGTCGATCTGCTGTGATTGTTGTGGGGGGTAGGGGTGAGGTGGAGAGACAACAGAACAGTGGAATAAATCATTACATAGCTCACTGACAACTAGGTTTGCAAAATTCTGGGAAAATTCTTGGAAACTTTCCATTGGAATTAACGGGTAATGTATGGGCTTTGATCTGGAAGTAACAGAAGAAGCCGGTACACTGAAGTAGCATGGAGCATAGGGTCATAGAGGTTGAATTGTTGCCGCACTCCAACACCATACAGCAATGTCATCTGCCTTCGGATAATGCCATAGTCACAAGGAATAGCATGCATCTTCCATCCATTCATCCATCCATCCATTTTCCAATCCGCTTATCCTACTGGGTCGCGGGGTAGCATGCATCTTGTTTAAATAAATAAATAAATAAATAAATAAATAAAAACAGTGCTGTAAAGCTGTCAATTCACTTCTTGACTGAAGGGCACTTTTCCACCGCACCAGGTACTGTGCTTCAGGAAAGTACCAAAAGTACAGTACTTCAAGGTGCTGGTTCTCCACTGGAGTAAAAACTGGTACTGGTGCTGAATGACATCACACAGGGTATTTTGTACTGAATTAGAAAAACGGCTGTTGGACGTTACAGGACAGGACAATGTGCAATATTAATACCAACATTGCATGTTACGCACATGCAATTCTTACATCGCTAATGAACTAGATTAAAACCTGGCTTTTTCTTACTTTCGGTTTGGTTTGGATATTATAGCACAGGTTTTCGCTAAAACATTTTTACCCTGTCCTAGGGGGAAATAAAACTTGGCAAGTTTTGCGATTTTAATGAGTGTTCCTTTCAAAATTATCTAGTATATGTTTGAAAATCAGTTTAAAGTTTACCTTTTTTGTCCATTTGTCAACACACTCATTATTATTATTTTTTACGTCTGTGATATAATAGGTCAACTGGAAAAAGTCCAGTATTAATAAGTTGAAAGGAGCCATATCGTCACTTGTCATGGCAGTCAGTTATACTTCGGTCAATAAATCGATTCCCTTCATGTAAACATGCTGACTGACAATTTAACCTTTGGGACTCAGTCCCCACACAATGTGTTGATTGAGTTTAAAAACGATAACTTATGAACGCTTTGACACACATAAATCAGACTTGTATCATCAGAATTGCAAGGCGCCAAACTTGATGGCACTATCATTGTATAACCAAGTGCTTATGAATAATTATGTGTGTTTAAAAACACACAAAGCAAGCATCTGCATCAAAAGGCACTGCTTCTAAGTCAAATTCTATGCTGTATTATTCATACAGGTTGCTCTCTTTGCCTTATCTGACAGCTCATATGGAGTTCCACAGCTCACTGAAACGGTCCAACTTATATCTCAGCTCATTTATTACAAACAAAACACCTGTTATAGCTTATAAAAACAAAACAAAGCATTCTGTTCATTAGGAAGTCTTTCACTTGATATTTTCCCAGTATTTATTCACAGAAGTTTACATACATTTGTTTGATGTCGAGCTCCATCGAAACAGTTGAAAGGGAATGTGCCCCTCGGTATAACTGGGACATGGCATACAACACAGCCACGTCCTAAAGCATTGTTGATTGTGGCTAAAATGCCAACTAAAAGTTTAATTTCTCACACTTCACTTTTCCATCTATAGTAATGCAGTCGGACAAACGATAAACATTCAATATTAGACACCAAAATGCCTCCTTACTGTCTGTATGTCATTTTTAAAATTTGTATTAGAAATGTTTGAATGCATGTCTGATTATGACAAAACAGTTATATTTGTTTGTATATGATACAGTTTGTATAAATTACCCAAAATTTCCAGTTCATACCCATTTATTCCCCTTAGTGCCCATGGAAAGATTCCAACCATGTCCGTTAGCAAGCACCATGTTAATTACCTATGGTATTCAAAAGTAAACTGTCACCAAGGGAGGGGTCATCAAGAAAAGAAGAACATTATGTTTTCCATCAAGTATGAAGCAGTTTTATGTAAAACAATTCTATAGTTGGAATCGTTATCAGAATAGCATTACTTGTAAGCTACTACTCAAATTTTTGAAGTCTGTTTGGTCACTATACACCAGTGTTTCTCAAACCGGTCCTCAGGGTCCCCACGTTTTTGCTTCCTTCTTTGAAGAAATTAGAGTCAACTTTCCACATCATGGGGGTTAGAGGCACAGCCCCTGCCATGATCTGGAAAAACTGCATAAAATTTTTTGGTCCCCTTGGTTAGCAAAGCGAGGCAAGCGGAACAAAGCATTTCAGATTATAGTACAGTTTAGGGCACTAAAATGACACAAAAAGATGCAAGAAACACAGGATACAAATATTACTGCAAAATTTTATTCTATTCCATTCTATTCAAGTGAAAGGTTGCTGTAAATACGCTTGGCAGCCTCCATACCAGCAGTGTGCATATATTATATGCATTTATGAGTTACTAAACTTTGTGTCATCTGTGGCTTCCTCAAAATTCACTAAAGTTCCCAAGAAATTCACATTTAACTTATTATGCAGACCCCTGTGATATATTGAAAAGACAATTGAGAAAGTCAGGATGATGAAGGATCGATTATAATGCTATTACAGCAGCTCCTTAAAATAATACAAATTGGTGTACTGAGAAACACAATTACTTTCCTTTACATGCATTTATAACATTAATGTAAAATCCAGAGTAATTCAGTAATATTGATGAAAACCCATATAGTTAGTCAACTTTGATGGCTAATAGCTCAATGGATAGCTTTATGGCCTCACACCTTCAGGGTTACTGGTTTGATTCCTTTCACCACCTCTGTGTTCGGCATTTACATGCCCTCCCTTTGTATACATGGGTTTCCTCCAACATTTGCGAGCAATAAGTGTTTCTCAGACCAGTCTTCTGGGACCCTCAAGGGAGTCCATGGGGAGCTAGGAGTGAGAAAAAATGTGGACTGTCTCACAGGGAGCAGTGGGGGAGCAAAAACGTCTGGCAGGGAGAAAAATATGGGAACTGTCTGGCAGGGAACTGTGGGGGATCAAAAACTTGGACTATCTGGCACTGAGCCAAAATATGGACTGTCAGGGAGGGAGCTGGGAAGGAGCAAAATGTGGACTGTCAGGGAGGGAGCAAAAATGTGGACTGTCAGGCAGGGAGCTGGGAGGGAGCAAAAACGTAGACTGTCTGGGGGGTCCCCAAGCACGGGGTTGATAAAACACTGCCATAGACATTTTCACTCTGTCCTATCCCTTAGTGCCCATAAAACTAAGAAGAGCAAGCTCTATAACATCGGTAATGTTCTGACAGTTTTCATAGTCATACCAACAATATAAAACAAGCTGAAGAGGCACAATTAGGGAGGAATGCATGAAGCTTAATTATTTAAAATGTCCGTATTATTTCTTACTCTACGCCTACACGGAGTATGATTCTCCCAGTCTATTTTGGGACCCAAAGTAAAGCATTTGACCATTGCAGAGCTACAGTCAATTCACACCCAATGAATCAATCAATCAGTCAATCAATCAATGAATATTCTAGCAGTCTAACTGCTTATACTGGTCAGGATCATGAAGACTACAGTAAATTTATGGATGTGTTTGTATTAACAATTCTGCCATACAAAGACGAAACACCTTAACTGCATATTATTTTAAAACTGAGTTATGACCAAAATTGGGTTAGAATATCTTGTGACTTAGTTAAACTATGCTTGGTTTTGAAGAAAACAATATTATTTACCTAACTCCTACACTTAGAAGCCCTTTTTCTCAGGTTCAGAGTTAGCATGGTTACCGTATTTTGCATTTGTATGCCTGGATTATTTTAAGGTTTTTTTAAATTTTTTATCTTAAACCACTAAGGAACTGGGTTATATCAGCTAAGCAACACAACAGCTATCTCACCAACCCAAAGCATCTTGATCATGTTTAATTCTGCTCATCTACTTATTTACTTAGGATTACTTATCAAGGTCTTTTATCCAAAGCAACATATTGTACAAGTGAGAATGGAGGGTCTGTTAGTCCCTGGGGCAATTGGGGTTTAGGGTCTCACTCAAGAGCCCAATGGTGATATCACCCTGCTGACCATGGGATTTGAAGTAGGGACCTAACCCACAGAGCCACACACCCTTCTCCCGTTTTTGGACTCGTTATAGATCCCATGTCAGCATGAACAGAGGTGTTATGCAATGTTGGACCGGATTAAAAGCTACCTTAAGTGCCCATTTTATCTTTTCATACTACTGTCAGCAACAAGTTGCATGACTCATGCTGACCCACAAATGAAAGTATCAGGAAACCGCTAAACCTCACCATCTTTGATGCTTCTGTCAAAAAGATTATTTCTGCTTTGTACCAAATAAGGAGGCAAGCACCAAGAAGAAGCCTCATTTTAAACAAAAGATGTCTGAAATTATTCAAATGTTAGCTACAAATACGGCATTCAAAGGTTGATTAATAAAGACAAGAATGATCTTAATAAACAGAAACAAAAGAGAGAAAAGCAGATGCAAATGTCAGAGAACAGTACTCCCCTCTCCCGCTGCTTGTCACATGTTTTTCCACTGCTTATCATTAACATTATTTTTGGTCTAACTAGATATAGGATAAAGGGAAACCTAGAAAGGTACCTTTACCTTAAAACAATGCACCAGACAAAGGATTACATTCTGCAACACACAAAATCCCACATTCCTGTATTCCGTTTTACAACAGGGCACAGGTGCCATAAAACAATGAAGGGAAGCAGTGACCAACCTCACTAAGCTTTCCCAGCATCCCTCAGGTTCTCATATCCAGACTGGGGTGACAATTCCCACTAAGTGGTGTGCCCCCAGAAGATCATGCCCCGTGGGACCTAGATGAATGACCCTTCTATATCTGCGAAATTGCTTCCTGACTAATAATGTGCAAACTTCCGGCTTGATACAAGGCACATCGGGCTGCAGGAAACCTGTGAACACTACTCACTCACTGTACAGCAGACTTCGAAATATCCCTCCATACACAAAAAGATTTGAATGTTTTTCCTTCCATTTCTATGAAAATCAAAAGTAATCACTGAGATGGACTCAGCCTACAACGATGGACTCTGAAGAACATTCAACAGGTACAAACAGCATTAACATACCATCAATGGTACACAAATGTTCCTCAGAGTCCATTTCTGTACCTTAAAAGGTACAATTACCTACAGCTAAGGGTACAACTGGCAGATCCTTTTGGATACAGCCGCAGTGACAAGCAAAGGTCCAAATTTTTACCCTTTTTTTCTGTGAGTATACTAAATCTCAAGGTAAGAGAGAGAAATACCTGGAAGCAGAATGTATTATTCAACCTCTAGCTCATAATTATCTGAATTTTACCACTGCTATTTTTATCTACTGAAGTCTACAGAGTCAATTCCCTTTTAACCTTGATGGCCTGAAGTTCGTTTTGATTCTGAATAAACGCCTAATACAGCATAACTCAAACCAAACAATAAAAAAACCCTGAAACCTGAAACAGGTAGTGGGACGAGGTGGGGAATTACCTGACTGAAATATGACCTCTATACTCAGATACTTACACAAATCAGAGAGAGGTTAACAGTTCAACCAAATAGATGCAAATGAATGCTTAATAAAAAAAATTAAAAAAAACAACACCCCAGAAGCTCACTAATCAGTGCATGCACAAGTAGCAGGCTTACATATTACTAGTTAGCGCCTTCACCCAGAAGGACCTTAATTAGCTCTTCATCAACACACTTTGTCTGGAACGGCTCAGGCACTTGAGAATAAAATGAAGCAAGGCTATGATAATGCCTCAGATCCTAATATTAAAGTTTCCTGCCTGTTCCCTTCAGGCACAGCCCCACAATCACGTATTGTTTTCTGGCTATCCATTCAGATTTATAGCACTGCAAACAAAACCAGGAAGACACCCACCTGTCAATCATAACATACTGAAAATTAATACTTTGCCTCAAATTCAAGGCTGCCTGCTCATAACATCAGAGACCATCAATGATATCTATGCACTGGCTTTGCAGCAAGATCAGTGGAAAGGATCAGGGATCCGAGACCTTTGTCTCATCTAATCTTCTGATTCGGTAATTTGCACTCATACCCCACCTCCATCCAGTGCCTCCTTTGAGACCACTCAACCTCAAATACAACTATCTGTAATCAACAGATTGACTTCTGCTGTGATCAGTATACATGTTTGGACAATTTTTAGAAGTTTCATTCAATTACAAAGGAGATCAGGAAAGCTTTTCCATTTTCTCGTGTGTGTGTGTGTGCGTGCACAACAGTCATCTGGGGGAAAAACTTGTATGAACCAATATGAAAGAGCTATAAGATTTGAGACAAATGTATCACTTTTTGGAGTCTGTTGTCTGTGCTGAACAGAATAAAGGAAAGTATCTAATTCCAAAAGCAAAGAACCTAAGAATTGTGTTAAAAGGCATAGCCATTCTGGGTATATCTGTCTAATTGTGTTAAAAGGTAGGGTGCAATTCTGAGTCTCCAGAGCCCCAAACAGTCTTCCAGTAATCCTTATACAGCCTTAGCACCAAAGAGATAGCTCAGTTCAGTTAATAATTACTGAAAAAGCTCTTACATGCTCAGTGTTTAAAAAAGGCCATCTAAAAATGAGGGTAGGACAGCTCACTATACTAATGAGTTGGCATGTCAAAATGGAGATTAATTCTTTTCCAGCATTAAAATAAATGTGTTTGAAAAAATTATGGCCATTCATTTATACTTCAAGCTTCAAAAGCCCTGTGCTACCTGGAATAGCCTCCAGTGACCCTAATCAAGACAATCAGTTAGAACAAGGATAGGTGATCTCAACAAGGGCCCATGTGTACGCAGGTCTTTGGGATAACCTTTAGGACAGCTGTTCAAACCCAGGCATGACAACTCTTCAGCTAATCAGTCCTCTAATTAGTAATCTAATTAGGGAGATGCAGCAAAAACCCACATACACAGCGGCGCTTTCTGGATACGACTGCCCACCCCTGAGTCAAAAGATGGATGGACAGATGAGCCTCAAATGCAACCCGTCACAATTCACACAAACATACGGAAGTTGGATTACTCTGTGTGAAATGCAGCTTTAAGAAATCCTGTGATCAAAGGTCTGCTTTAATAACTTGAGAAGCATACTTTCAGGCAACTCCTGACAAAGGTGAGACTTTTTTTGGGCTGTTGGAAAATTCTCCTAAAAGCCTACCTATGCTCATGGGCTCCCTGAATGTACAAAATATCTCCCAGTCTGTCCTTCAAATCAAGAAAGTGATATGAAATAAGTCAAATGTCATGACATTCTAGGGTCCATTCAAATAACATTTTTATCCAATAAAACCAATAAAAACTTCTTAAGGACCTTTTAAAGATTGCTAGTTGAGACGGCAATAAAATATACAGTCACTAGTTTGTTCGTATACATTTCATGTTTATTTAGCAGGCACTTTGTCCAAAATGAAGTACAAGCAAAGTGAGATGTACATCACATACATATAGCTGTCAAGGAGCTAATTTGGGTATAAGTGCAGTTATAGTTGAGGTGTTTCTCAAGAAAGGCTTAGAGGAACTCTGCTAATGGGATGTGAATGGGAAGCCTGTTATTCCAGAGGAACCACAAATGACAAATGTCTAGTTAGACTTATGTTAACATGGCAGTGGAATTACCAAGCACTGTTATCTTACAGACCAAAGAGGGAGAGACTAGGGTGACCACCTAATCCATGTCAGGAGGGACGCTATGAGCTACAACAGGATTTATAAACTACCATTTCATCCATTTCAATTAAAAGGACCAGGATTTCACTTAAGCACTGGGTTCTTGCTGTGTGATG
>JAODLC010000007.1:25720475-25735555 GCA_026781145.1 Hippopotamyrus pictus
CCCTGGGGGTGGGTTTCTTAGGGGGTTCGGCACTGGGGCTGCGGTCCTGGCCTGGGTGGGGCTTTGGTGGCTCTTGGATGGTGTTTTTCTGGCGGCTGCATGCGGCGTTGCTGGGGGAGCCTGTGCCGGCAGACGTAGGTTACCAGCCTGGCGGCTGTGCCGCTCCTACAGTAAGTGGGTCCGGGGTGGGCTTGGGGTTCTGGGGGCCCTCTGCCTCCGGGTGGGGTTCCGGGTGGGCCGGGGGGGGGCTTGGGTCCTAGTGGGTGTGTCGCCGGGGTGTGGGTTGGCGCGTGCACTGGGGCCCGGCCCCGGTGTGGAGGCCTTCGGTGCATCGGTGGAGCTGGAAGCCTCTTTAGCTGGCGGGGAGGCTGCTACCATCTGTCCGCAGGTGGTCCCTGCCTTGGGTGGATTTCGGGGAACAGGGGGGCCTATAGAGGTCAGCGGGGGTCACTGGGATGCAGGGGAGGTATTCCTCTGTCCCTTCGTGACCACCTGTATCTCAATCACACATCACAACTTAGACACTCTCATTACTTACTCTCTCATGACACATACATTTAGGGCCTTGGGGGTGGGCACACGAATGGCGTCTGTTCATTCAATCTTACTTCTGGTGCCAGTGCCCACTTCTCAATTTTAAGTCATACATAGACATTGAGGGTTCTGGGGAGGGGCCGAACTGACACCAGCTGTTGGTTGGCAGAGGGTGGTTAGCGCCATGCCCTTCCCCTGTTTTAAAAGCACTTTAGAACAACACGCGACAACACCACATCTGAGCGGGCGGAGAGAAGCATGGGGTCTTTTCACACCCCCGTTCTCTATTCGCCGTCTGGAGCTGGAGGCTGAGAGGAAGAGCTGGCCGTCCGGTCGGGGTCTGGGCTGGTGGGCTTCTCGGCTGCTGCGGGGTCCGGGGTGGTCTTCTTGTCTCCACGCCAGAGGAAGAAAGGGGTCCATCTCCAGGATCTGGTGGCGGATTGTGTGTGTGTGTACGGCGTTCATTTCTGTGTGTCTCCATGTTGGGCGAATGTGTGAATATTTGTTTATGTGTGCATGAAGGTGGGAACATATGCTTGTGTACTGTATGTGTACGCCTGTTTGTCTATACGCATGTATCAGGTTGGGTCTTAGACTCCACCTGAAATAACATCTCGGGCTCTATTCCCCCCCGCCACACTCCCTGCCAGTGGATGGGGCCCCCGGCTGCCGATGCGTTGGTGGTTCTCGATGTCCTGGGTTGGATGCTCTGGTGTGTGCTGGCTCACTCTCGGCGGTTGCCTGGTGGGGCCTGGCCCTCCTGGCTCTGTCAGATCCCTGCTGGGGGGGGGGGGGGGGGGGCCTTGGATCTCTGGGCCCAGGGACCGGTCTGCCCTGGTGCGGCTGGCTGTCGGCAGAGCCTGCATGCTCGCCGCCACGGCCCCCTGGGGCTCCTGCGATGTGGCTGCCGGATGGCCCCCCGCCGGAGCTCTCCTCTGCCCTTTTCTGTGTGGGGGTTGCAATTGTCCCTGCGGTGGTCCTCCTGGGGTTCACATGCCCTGGGGGGCCTCTGGATGTCTGGGGTCCGGGTCTCCTCCATGTCAACTTCATGTCCTGGGGGGCAGGGCTGTGGCTCCCCACACACACTACTAGACATTTACATGGAGAAACCTTATGAACAGCAGCGCGCTGACACACACAGGTGTACAAACAGGTACTCACAGACACAAACTGTTTTGATCGGCTGTTGCTTCTAAACATATATTGTCATATTAGTTATGTGTGCTGTTCAACAACATTTAACATTTAATGTTCATTGTGATTCGTACAGATGTTGGTTGTTGTTTTCTTTTTTTCAGCAGGTATTGAAGCAGATTATCTATTTTTTTCTCCCTCTCTCTCTATCCTCCTTCTCCTTTTCTTGAGGAAAAATATAATAATAATAATAATAATAATAATAATAATAATAATAAAAAAAAAAAAAATAATAATAAAAATAAATACAAGAAAGCAGTTCTCCGCGGGGGATGGAGGGAATATATATAAAGGGAAAAGTCTAGGTCCATGCATTGATGTTTGGTGTCTCTAGATGGCATCTAACACGGAACTGCTGGTATAGTATCTAGTAATCTAGAATCTATAGAATCTATACTATCTAGAATCTAGTAATGAGGTAGTGCAGGATTTAAGATGGTCCTTCATAACTCCCAGTGTTAGGGCAAAAGGTCAGTAATCATTATGAAAACTTAGTTTGGAGGTTTTTTTATAGTAGAAATATTGTGGTGAATTTATGAAAAGTGGTGTATAGACTATGACCAGCAGGGAGGCGCAGTGGCTAAACACAGCAGGACTCACATGGTCAGGACTGTTGTCTTTCTTCCTCTTTATGTTTTGAAGGTGGTTCTCAGCTGTTTTTCTGTGAAAAGGTGGAGAGGCAAGATCCACAGAGATACTCTGTTAGGGTGCTGTAGATCATCCTTGGGTTTTACACACTATTATGATTTCTGATATCTTACCTTATGGCCATAATTATATTTTGTTTTTCTTATGTCTCTGCATTATTTATATTTTTGCTGATTTTCTGATTGGAAAGGGGAGCTTAAACCATTGGAGGATTTCAACAAGTGGTCCATGGGCCAGATCTAAAGGTGTAGTACATTCATTAGGCCTTTGGTTGTTCCACAGATGAAAACACTGAATATAAAATAGACTATTTGTAGTTTTTTTTAATTTGTAAATTTTACAGTGAAATAATAATGGTAAACAATATACATGTAAATATCTCCCATCTTCACAGAGTGACCTGCCCCTCTACCCACTTGACAACATTTTGTTCATACCCAGACTCCTGTAGTACACTTTGGGTAACAAGTAAATATTGCTTTCTGAAGTGCTGGGGACTTTATATAGTAAAAATAGACACATGACTATAACTGATATGAAACGCTTAATGTCATCATGGTAACATAGGCAGTTTAACATTTTCATGCATTTTCTACTTACCAGATTACAAACTTCATTGTCATGCAAAAAGCCTGAAACAGGGCACCGTTGGCTCATTTCCACCCACGTGTCTCCATGTCAACAGTAGATGTCGCTGTTGTGCGATGAGAGGGAAGAGACCCAGCTGTCTAACCCACCTGACAGAATGTTTGCCAGATCTGTGCGCTGCACGCTTTCTCGACACAGATTATTAATGGGGAACAGCAGGGATCAAAAACAAGATCCCTACTGTATTATGCCTCTCTTTGAACTTTGTGTTTCAAGAGGGGAGGCCCCTTCACAGCTGTGTCAAAGATGTAGTTTTGTAGTAATTGTTCTTCTGAATCCTGAAATACTGATTTTTTTTTTTTTTTTAGTACATTACATAACTGCACTGCAATTGTGTATTTAGCTGATGAGATGTTGTACCTGAGAGTGTTGCATTAGTGTATGAGTTATATCCAAAACGGAATGTGTGTTTTATTAATCCCAGCCCACGCATCTGCAAATCTCTTGACAAAAATGTTTTTATACAGAACTGTATGGTAAATTAGAGAGTTACCTTTTATGATAATTATGAATCCAACAAGCCCAAAATCAAAGAATCCAGTCCTGGTATTATGTCCAACAGAACTTGCACATCCAGTAAATGTAGGTGAATGTCTGAGTCCTGATTATGCTGCAACATCTATAATGAAAATGCTAATGAATGTGCTTTGCAGCGGTGCTACAGTGGAAGTGGATCTAATCAAGCTTCTCGCTCTTAGGTGTTCATTGCTTAGGCAAAAGAACTGGCCCTTTGACACAGAACAAAGCGTTTCCCATGTTTACACCGGAATTGTTTAATTTATTCTATAGCCAAAGAATACACACCAGATTAAAAATCTTGTTAGCTCTGACTGGGAGAAATGATGCAAAGTATTAATATGATGTATTAACATTATGACATCATAAATTTATTATTGTGATATGCCTATCCATAAACATGGAAACAGGAAATAGTGTTTCATATTTTGCAGGTTTTGAACTTGCATCCTCTAGGTTCTAAAACCCTTGTCATTTAGCTATTCCAGTTATTTTCAGCTGATATTGATTTTCTCATTCCCTTAGCCTATTATGATATATAATCAGATTCACTGACAAAGGAAAGGATATGAAGGTAGAAAACAGTCATTAGTGATATTTTTAAACTGTCATTGCCATTGTCTCTGTTACAGCGAAGACTGGGGAAATTGGAGATAAGGGCAGCCTGTTGTCAGGTTAAGCATGTTTCTTTTTTCCATTGTAAATCAAGTGCAGTCATACTGTCACGTGACTTTCTCTGCAAGCACAAGTGTCAGTGTTTTTCATTGGCCAATTCCTTTGAAAAAGCATCAGTCTCCAAGGTGACAGAAAGAGAATGACTCCGCTTATTTTCTCTTTCTTATGTCCTAATAATCCTGGCTCAGTCCTTGGCTGCATCAGGTCAGAGGAACAAGCTGCTCTCTCTATTGCTCCTTCATTCACATTAGACCTTGTTTAGATTCTGTTGTGTTTTTGCTTACAAATGAAGTTTTATTGTTTACTTTTTTTGTATTTGCACTCTTGTACAAGTGTTGAGGGTTGGACTGTTCTGGAAGACAGCAATGAGTGATTGGAAACGGTAAGCCTTGTTTGTTATGGATAGCTGTTTGCAGTTTCAGATGGATAGAATGGCATGATATTATTCACCAGAAATGAGATCATCTGTGAGAGTTTAGTCATATTTGTGGAAAGAAAAAATCTGGAAGATGGGTGATTTATGAAAGTGTAATTGCTAAAATGGTGACAGCCCTTGTCCTGTAAAGTGACAGAGCAGTGAGAGCAAGTGCACTGTGCTCATTCTTAGGCCCTTGGTGTTCATTTTTTATTTTTTTTTTTTGTTTTCAAACCAGTTATTGAAATATCACTCCACATTCAACATGCAATAACCTTGGTCTCCATTGTCAAGACACAGATTTACACAGGCTGGACAGGGCCAGGGATGAGTGTTGCCGCAATTTACTGATTCCAGTGTGAAGGCAAAAAGAGTATGAGCACATGTTTCTGTCACATGAACAGGCCTGCTGCTCTGTGTGTGATGCCTGCACACAGAAAATGTAAAATAAATAAATAAATATTAGCTTTGGAACGTTGAAGGAAACAGAAAGCAATAATGTGGAAATTAAAAAAATTAAAAAGCCTCTAGGGAATACAGAAACATGAGTAGACAAGATCCTTTGTTATAATACTAAGATGAAATTGAGTAGAACAGACTTCTCAACTGAATGAGAAACAGATGAAAAAAACATTATGTTTGCACTTGAAAATTCCACGCTCAGAACAAAGCCCTCCTTTGTGCTGTAATTCATTTTGTGCTGTACATGGTGCTTGCTGAAAAAAACAGATAACTTTCCAGTCTTGTTTGTTTTTTTGTGATGATGGAGGCATGTGAAAGGTGAGTACACAATAGGAGGTCTAACAGTACCATCGCACTGAGACCAGAGCCAGGGAATGAGTTGTTGCTTGTTCTGTGAGAGAGGTCATAAACAGAGGGTTTTTTGACCCCAGAGCACGTGTGCTGCTGCTTGCAGACGTGTGGGACAAACCTTTGAAACCAGCCTGTTGAGCTGCCTGCTGGCATGACACAGGCCTGGGAACAAAAGCATAGTGAAGTTCAAAGCTCCAATAATGGTAGGGGGAGTTTTAATTAACATAATCTTAAGATATTTCAAAGTTATATTGACATGCAAGGCTTTTTGAGTAGGATATCAGATAAACACCAAGTATGCATGTTTAGAGGTATGTGTTAAAGCATCTACAGCATACTTAGGCAAACATATCTCTGTTTCCTAGACAACATAGCTGTTCAGCACATAAGAATAAGACCAGTAAAATGAACCCCTTCTAACAACATTTGATTTTGCATTTGATAAGGAAACTGTCAGGCATGAGATGACCTGAGTCAGAGAAATCGGCTGACAATGTGGCAGTCTTTTGTTCTCAGGTTCAGTCCTGAGAAATTTAAAGGAAACAAAAGAGATCAGAATTTGTTAATGACAGTGACATATTCTCCAGTAATTCAAAGTAAATTCTTTTACGATTATGTACACTATTGCAGTACAAATATATTTAGGTATGTGGGTATATTATATTATTTGCATGGTTCATTCCAGCCATCCATTTTCTGAAACTGCTTGTCCTATTCAGGGTCGCAGGGGGTTCAGAGCCTATCCCAGAGGCTACGGGCCAAAGGTAGGGAACAACCCAGCATGGGGTCCCAGCATTTGCATGGCTAATCAATATTATTTATAAATGAATACCTATTGCAATTAGGAAAAGGTCCCTTGACAATTTACAGAGTTAATTACAACTGGGTAAATTACACAGAACTGGTTAATGTAGTACAAGAGGAGGAAGGTGAAGCCCATTCAGAAACACATGCAGGAATTCTGAATAAAATTAGCCTTCATTATGGCAGAGCTAACAATTAATAATTGAGAGAGACCCTGTAAATCTTGACCCTGTGATATTTCTGCTTCCTCCAGATCAGTGGCATTTCCACAGAAATCTCTGTTGCCCTGTCACAAACATAGGGGGAGAGTGTAAGATCATCTCAGGGGCTCTTCCTCTCTCTGCCTGGTTTCTCTTAACTCTTTGAGCACACAAACCCTGCTAATGTCCCAAGGCACCAGTCTGAGGTTTAGCTGAGAAAGTCAGATGTTCCTCTTTGCACTCTGGCATTGCACACATGTCCAAAAATGCTGACCACACAAATCCATTTAGAAGATACACAAATAAATGTTTTACATTCCCACTACCATAAAACTAAAACTTAAAAATGACTGGAGGAATGAACAAGGTTCATGGTGCATGGACAATGACACATATATTACTGGTTGGTGTTCCTCATTTGAAGGCTATCAGAGTATACTAAACAAAAGATTACAATTAATGATAACTGCCTGCATTAAGGTTACTGGGTGCTTCAGAATACTGCTGATTAAAAAAAGTCACTCCATTAGTGTTTGCGCCCAAAACAGAATACTGTGGATGCTACAGGGATTTTTGGGGTATAGGTGCTTATGACCACAGGAAAGAGAGTGAGAGCAAGACAGGAAACCACCTCCTATCCTGAGAAGGGGAGGTCCAAGGCTACTCAGCAGAAGGGAGCATTACAAAGCTAATGAGAGAAGGCAAAGCAGCTGAGAGGTAAAGTAGCAGAACCATTCAAAGCCCAGCTATTCAGGTTCTCCTTGGCAAAGCCTGTGAGGTGCATTTCAGATGACCACCTCACTTCCCTTGTTATTCGTTTTAGCAGACCGGTTTCTCAGTTTACCATCATTCCTACCCACCTGCTCTGATTTTTGTCATTGTCTTTTTTTCCAAGAACTCGAATACTTTTCTCAACATTTGAGTGGAAGATGAGATAGTGGGAACACAAGTTTCAGCTACTGGGGGTAAGTAAGATGATTATTGAGACAGTCAAACTGAGCTGCATATACATTGAATTAGTGTGTTTCTGCTTAGTGTGCTGCATTTGGAATCTACATTGGCAGGAGTTCACTGTTTGGGACTGAACACACCTTGCATCGTGCACTTTCATTACGTCAGACCCTCAGGGTGACCGGGCTCAGAGATTTTTTTATGTATAATGTTTTTGTTTTGTTAGGGCAATAGTCCAACATGACGTGCTTAAATAGGCCGATTGAAATTCAATTCAAGTAATGGAATAGTGGTGAAGGATGAATTAGCTTAATGTGTGACCTCATTGTATTGGTATTCCATAGAATCCACTATGTGTAAAAGTGCACTTCTCAAAAGTAGTTAGAACTACCATTAACTTGCACTGTTTATTTCTCCTAACGTTTTTTATGTTTAGCACAATGCTGAATATTTCATTCACATGTGTGTTGGTCATGTGGTTAGAGGACAGATACATAAATGTACAGAAACAAATGTCATAAACCTGTAGAATCATCTGGAAAACAGACCTGTAAAGCATGTACTGCATGTACCTTTCTTGTGTCCAAAGAGCTCAGACAAAACATATTTCTTTTAATACCTTCAGTGTTATTTGTAATGTGTTTAAACTTCGAACTCAAAGGTGCCTGGACATTGATTAGACAAAATAATGATTTGATTCTTTGAATAAAAACATGCTAAAATGCTTTTAATCTAATGCATCACACACTTTCCACGATTTTCAAGGAGCATTAGAGTTAATAAAAAGAAAAACAGCAACAATATCAGTGTTAATAAGAGGAATCACATACAACACAAGTATCACTGGTAATGAATTTGTAAAAAACCAAGTAGATATTTCTTTAAAGTTTCTTGCATGACTTACAGATTTTCTTCAGTACTTATAAACAGTCAAAATATTGTGGTGTATTCAACAATTTGGCCTCAGCTCTTGATCTGTGGTCTTTCCATGAAAGGAAAAAGGCTGGTGTGATGAGTTCTTGCAGAAACTATTCAGGTAATAAATTCACAAATGTTTTTCCAGCTCATGCCAACCTTCAAAGCAGATCCTATCTGTGCAGAGTGACTTGAGAAATCTCCTGTCCTGATAGTATGGAACTCTAGCTCTACAGGACAAGTCTCTTGCAGAACTAACAGCCCAGGCTTAGTCATGCAGTGCCTCATTGTCTATGGGAAAATTCACTGAGTAGAGCAGAGATGTTCCCTGAGATGTTCTTAAGAGGTTTTCTTGCACTTCTTGTCCTCTCGACTGATTGTTCCAGAAGCCGGGCAGCTCTTTGTGCTGCTGGCAGGGATGAGAAACTACAAAAACCTTTACCTTTGCATCTGATGCATAGAAACAGGAAGTGTAATGTAAATTTCTGTTGTAGTACAGCGATTGTGTTAAATGGATGGAATGAACAACCAGGGTCACATTGGTTTGGAAGCATAGCCACAGAGATAGTGTCCTACGGCAGTCACCCACAGCGCTGTAAATATCTCCAGAACAAATGTCATTCATTTGTGCTTACTAGAAACAGTCTCTTTTGCTAAACATGTTGATTTACTAAACAGACACAAGCCCGCCTTTTCAATCTTCACTTTGTTACCAAACAAGTAGATGTTTGATCTTTGCATACATTTACGAAAAACAAAATACATTATTAAGGTGTGATTTTAAATACTACTTTAAATAATACTTTCACATTGGAAAAAAATGAAAATGCTAATTTAAGTTGGTCTTGAAGAAACTACTCTTCTTTTTTTCTTTATGTTCCTGTGGTTGTAGCTTGGTGTCTTGGACTGCAGTAGTGGTTCAGGCATGTTTTTTTCCTGTGTTTGCAAACAGCTGCATACCCCTGGTCTCCCCTGTGCAGCACGGAGTGCATCAGGTGAAACAGATGTGACCATTGTGAGTGGAAGACAGACATCTCATTGCTGGGTCTTCCACAGCTGTGGTGCTGAGATGAGAGATATATAACTGTATGCAGGTCATCAGCAGGAAGTGCACAAGAGACATATGAGTTATTAAGATATTAATGCATTTTATATTATCTATTCAGGGATCTCAAAATAAAATGCCATTTGGCAACACTAACCCATGTGGAGGCAGGACTTTCTAGATATATAAACTAAATTAATTTTATTTTTCTCAGCTATATTTCTAATGTAATTTACAATACTATCCAGTGTTACAGTATAGTACTGAAACTTTTACTGCCCTAAAAATGCAGTTTTTCATTAGAGTATTTGCTGTGGTACAAATGCACGTTTTATGTTTGGCCTGATACTGATATTGAATAATCATGACTGAATACTCATTACCAGTCAGGATTCAGGTCCCTACTCTGGGGCGCACATTGGCCGGTCAGTGTTACTGTAACCTTAGCTGGCTAGTTTTTGTAATCATTGTTTCGGACGGATTGAAGAAGCTGCACAGCTTCCACAAAGTAGCTCTGAAGGAGCCTTTTGTTCCCTGGTGCTGTATCACTTTACATCTGTCACAGTGGTGCTTTTATTTCTCACTCTGAATGTTCAGCCCATTGTGGTGGTGGATACAAGTATCATAGAATTTCCATTCGAGAGGTTTGATTTCAGTCTCACTAAGCAGGAATTGACTTAGTAATGTAATTACTTCAATAACAGGCTAAACCGAGATAAGGATATCTATTATTAGACTCATAAAAACACAATATGTCTTAAAGATTTTTTTTTTTTTGCTTTCAATAGTAGAAGAACCGTAGAAGGAAACCAAAGTACTTTACAGAAATCTGCATGACATAGGGGAAAGATGCACACTCCACAGGAAGTGGGATTCAAACCCCCAACTCCAGAGGAATGAGACAACAGTGCTGCCCATCTGTCCTATTTCTAACCCAGTTTTGATTTGGAAAGTGTGTATCAAATGTCTTCTGTTCTCTCCCTTATCTAGAGTGTGGGTAGGGTTATACTATGAAGACCATTCACACCTCCTAGGCAGACACAGGTGCAGAGTAAGGGCAAGTCACTGCAATGAGTTTTTACTAGATAATCACAATATTCCTTTGAAAGATTAGATATAAGAATTCTGAAATACAAAGAGATCAATGAGTGTGCCTAAGTTATCATTCTACATTGTAATTCTGATGAGGACTATTGTGCAGAAAAGCACTTTTGTTAAAAGACTATGTTTCAAATGTTTCTCACTTTGTGGGCAAACCCTGAGGTGATACCGTTTGGGTGGAGCAAGATTCCAGTTGTGATTCACATTTGACTCAGAATTTAAATATCTAGTGGATGAGCACGCGGGAATGCGAGAGTGCAGTTAGGCAAATGGTTTCTCTGCCACACCTTTCACCCCCCAATCAGACTGAGTAGGATTGGTTGCGTCCTCTGCTTCTGACAGCCTTGTTTCGCAGGATGGGCAAGTTGTTCGGGATGGATTCTTTTGGTCTATTACAACTGCTGGATCTCTACCCAGTGACTCTTTCCTGCATATATCAACAGGAACTCGCTGTCCTCGACAAGGCAGTGTTTGTACGTGCAAAACAAAATGGATTTACTTTGCAAAAGAAATGTGAGTATCTTTTAATAGGCTTGGGTGACTGGATATTCTACAGTTTGCAGGCAGCATCTAATTTTCAAAATGAAGGAAAAGCTCCTTAATACATTTTTACCTCTTGCTTTAGTTTGTACTTCTTAATCTAGTGAAAGGCAACTAACAAAGAGAATGTTGATACCTAACTAGAATATCCCTGCAGTAGATGACTTGTATGGGCATTTAGGAGATTTTAGGGACACTGTTTTATGGCAGTACTGGTGTCATGACCTAGTTGGTGATACTAGAAAGGTTTAGATGCTCCTAATGCAATATTGAAGCAATTGGATAGTTTTGATCTTTTCAAAATTGAATGGAATTGTATGCCCCTGTGATTATAGTTTTGATCTTGCAAGTAAGTGTTGATTGTTATTCGAAAGACTAGTGTTGGTTTATTAGCTTCAACTGGATGAATGTATTTAGTGTGTATTGTGGTTTACAGATTCAAGCTTAAGTCAGCAGAGGCAACAGATATTTTTGAGCAAGACATCATTAACTGGAGTTACAAGAGTCCTTTGATAAAGTCACCCAGGCATCTAGGGAACACAATGAAGTGTGCGGTATTATAGGGCTTATGGTGACAGGACAAACAAACTCTATCTTGTTTGATAGAAAACGTGTGATTTGCATATTTCCAGTGATCTATGCGAAATAGAAAAAAATAAAATATTTCTGAGCTGGGGTGTTTAATATGAATATTAAACATGTGAGCCTTAATGTGACATTTACGTTTACTTGCTATAGGAATGATTTTGAATAATATTAATGTAACTTACATTTCCCTTCACTCTCAATAGACACTGCTACAGTAGAAAGGGGCTTGGAAGAGTGAGGGTGCCCTTTTTGAAGGTACTGGTGTCATGCTGCCGTGATCGTAGGCGAAGCTGTAGGGTGGCGATGGAGCTGAAGGTGTGGGTGGATGGGGTGTTACGGGTGGTGTGTGGCCTGTCTGAGAAGACCTCCTGTCAGGACGTAGTCATCACCCTCGCCAAAGCCATGGGTAAGCCCAACTTTTTGCTTTCTGCTGGTATTCTGTTTTTCAGTTTAAGATCTCATCTCTGTGTACCTGTATCACAGAAAGTATTAGTTATTGAACAAAGTGTATGTCGTCCAGGACTGAAAACTCATTCCTGTTCCTTAGATCAACACTGAAGCTGATAGTTTCACCATTATACTGACCATTACTTTTTCTGCTCACATAAGGTCAGACGGGTCGATATGTTCTGATCCAGAGGCTGAGAGACTATGAAAGGCAGCTTCTGGCTAATGAGAAGCTGCTGGACTCCATGACAAAGCTAGGTCAGCAAGCCAGTGACATTCAGTTCTTCTTGCGTCGCATTGGTCCCACTAATCAGGACAGAACAGTTTCGGAAAAAGGAATTACCAGCCCCAAACTACATGTGTTAGAACTTCACAAACACAAGGAACCCAGACGGTCTCACACATTCAACCTGGGTCACTCTAGCTCACTCAAAAAGAAGCCCAAGCATTTGAAAAGGTCAGCTTTCACGCCTCCCCCTTGCTCGTCTGTCACTGTGTCCAAGGACGAACTTTTCCAGCAAGTTCTGCAGCAGCAAACAAGGCTGCATGACCTGGAGGTCCATCTGAACGCAATGGAGCAGGAGATGCTTGTCTGGGAACAGATGACTGCTTCTGACTATGAGCTACCAGAGACAAAGCTAGAGGCAAAACTGGAGCAAAAGCTACGCACAGAGGAAGATCAGGAACTTGCCTTGAACCACAAGCTGAGGAAACTGCACCAAATGCTGGACAGCTACGATACCAGCCTGCAGGACCTCACAGTCCACACTGGGCATCTGGAGAAGGAGATCGAGCTGGAGAACATCAGACGTCAGTCCTTCGTAGCACTGTCAAACCTTGAGGAGTCATTGGGGTCTGTTAAGGTGGAGCTAAATAGTGAGCAGAAGCATGGAGAGGAGCTGGAGTCTTCTCTTACAGAGCTTGAAAAAGTTCTTGGGAGCACAGAGGCTCTGCTGCAGGTAAGCAGCTAATTCACAAAAAGGGCTGCATACCTCTTACAGTATGTGACTCTTCAGAAGAGAAACTGCATGGCCACACGACAATACTCTGTAAATTCATTGGGTACATACTTTTAATGTTTCATTTAAAAATCTTCGATAAATAAACATACATACTGTGTTTAGGAAGGTATGGCACAATGCTGTCTCACACCTTTGGGACCAGGGTTTGAGTCTCCACCCTGGTTCCACGTGTGTGGAGCTTGCATGTTCTCCCTGTGTTGTCATAGGGTTTCCTCTGAGTTTTCTGGTTTTCCTCCACAATCCAAAAACTGGCTAAAGTTACTGGAGTTGCCAAATGGTGTGTGTGCCCTGTTATGAGTTGGTTCCCCATCCTGCATCATTCCCTGCCTTGTGATTGTAGCTTCTGAGAGAGGCTCTGGACCCCCATTTTCAGTGGCTACAGAAAATGGATGGACGGATATATTTATGGGTGGCACAGTGGCATAGCTGGGGGCACAGTTGGTTAGAATCCCATCTCATGTGCATGTACTGTATGTGTGTATGTGTGTGGGGGATGGGGGGGTTATGTATATATTATATTGTATATTATATATTATATTATATTATATTATATTATATTATATTATATTATATTATATTATATTGTGGGAACAAAATGTCCTCAAAATGTGATAAAAACCTGTTATTTTGAACTTGTGGGGACATTTTCTTGGTCCCCAGAAGGGGAAAATCTGTGACTGAAATCAAAAAACTAAAAATGTCAAAAGTGTTGCATTTTGTTTGGTTACTTATGGTTAAGGGTTAGGGCTGGGTAGGGTTAGGTTTATGCCAAAAGAAATGAATGGACAGTCCCCACAAAGATCTAAGCACAGATTTTGTGTGTGTGTGTGTGTGTGTGCGTGCATGCATGTTCTCTCTCTCTGTTGCACAAGTTCTCTCCAGATAGTCAAATTTCTAAGTTAGGTAAGCTGGTGTTTCTAGATTGCTCTCAGTGTGTGATTGTGGACAGGCTTCTCATTCATGATGTTTGCCTGCCTTGTGCCATATACTGCTTAGGCTAGGCTATAGGCCCCTCAGCAAACCTGTACTGGATTAGTAGCTGGGTGATGCATGGATGTATATGTGTATGTACTACTCCTGCGATGGGCTGGCCCCCCGTCCTGGGTTGTTCCCCGCCTCATGCCCGTAGCTTCCGGGATAGGCTCCGGACTCCCACAACCCAGAAGGATAAGCGGTTTGGAAAATGGATGGATAGATGGTCAGTACTCTGTAGAAAATGCACATAATATATGCCGTCACCATATTCAACATGTATTATAAAGATCAATAAGGATGGCCACTGTATATATTTTTGCCTTCTTTCTTTTAAACTGGTTTAACTAGTTTATGAAAATTATATCTTATAAAGAGTATATCAGGAGTGATCAGTTGCATCTTCACAAACAGAATTCAAGACGAATATATAAAATCAGAAAAAATATACATGCTTATCAGAATCCTCCCTGCTGTCATCATTGTGGGTGTACTCTCCTGCTATGATTCTTATATCTGTGGCATTCAGAATTGAATAGACAATAAAAAACGTACAACAAGTCTTAAGTTAGCATATTCTCAGACTTTGAGCAGATGATCACATTTAAAGATGGCATTGTACAGTAAGAGACTGAGTTTCACTTACTGTCCATGCATTCAATGTATTTACCAATGGCCATTTCCAGCATCACGTCTGCTCAGTGTAGTTGAGACTACAGAGCAGAGAAACCATAAATGTAAAGTAAAAATGATAAGTGTAAGAGTACAGCATATTATGATTAGTGAATATCCTCCTTCTAGTTATCACACCAGTGAAGAGCTAAAACACACTGAGGGAAATTGACCAGATGAGGTTAACTCAGATATAGGCACTGAGACACACTGCACTTCTTATTATTCATAAAGAATTGTATTTTGTGATTAAGACACGTATCTATTTAGTTTTTCTTACTTTCCTTTACACAACGTGTACATATTTATATCTATCTATCTATCTATCTATCTATCTATCTATCTATCTATCTATCTATCTATCTATCTATCTATCTATC
>JAODLC010000007.1:25735655-25746724 GCA_026781145.1 Hippopotamyrus pictus
TATCTATCTATCTATCTATCTATCTATCTATCTATCTATCTATCTATCTATCTATCTATCTATCTATCTATCTTGTTTATGCTGTTATGCTCATTTATATCTAGGTTTTTAGCTAAGTCAGCACCTTCAAAAATTGGCAACTGACTGCCAATCATCTAAAAGAAAGTTCATTTTAACCCCCCCCCCCCCCAATACATACATACATAAACAATCTAAGTAGGGCTGGGCATCGTACCGAATGATACATTGATTTCGATATCGGTCCCTGAACAATATTTTTTTTCCGATACCAATATGTTTTGAAATTAATTTCAACGACAAAAAGAATACATTAAACATTACAGCACTAATATTTTATTTCATTAAGTCGTTTTGTTAGTACTTGGTTAGTTACTGGGGGATCGGTCGCGATCATAACAGGACATAGCCTTTATTTATATTTATATCCCAAGTTTAATCAAAAATTGGGGCGCAGCGTGTCTCATGGTCAATGCGTGACAGTTCAGAGCCACGCCTACCGCATTCATCGGATCTTGTGCTGCTACGCCCACCTTGTCTCTACTCAGTATGTATGCGCATCCATGTAATGGCCTGCTTGCAGAAAATTAATTTTATGATTAGCTGGTAGGTGGCTATTAACTCTGTATAAACTTGGGACAGCTATGAATTCGGCGAAGAACTCCATTCCCTATCCCTGCGCCTCGTCTATAAATTCTGTATAACGGAAAATCTTGGTAGGCATTATCCCTTAATCTCAACACTAGGTGTGGCGTGTGAGCGTGTGAACTGGTTGAAATGTGTCTCACAGACACTTTGTGAGACTTGGGAGCCCTGAATTTATTTATACGACCCGTGACATGTTCATAATTCATAGATAAATCTGTCCAGCAGATCTAACGTTTCAACGACGTTAGATCTTTGCACAACTATGCTGCGTGTTTATTAGATCACAGACACTGAGATTTACTGTTCGGGTATCAGAATTTGGCACCGACAGAAGATTGAGTTTTTAGATCCTCGGATTGAAGCATTTCGGTTGGTACCACAAAAGTACCGAACCAAAATTCTGTGTGTTGTTGGTAACCACTGCCCCCATGTGGCCGAATTGTAAATGCATTCATGAACAGACGACTGGGTGAACAAAATATTGCAATTATTTCTGGTAATACTGAGCCACCATCATAACGTTTTGTCAAAAATCTTGAAGAATTTTATGTAATTCGGTCTTAGGGTATCATTTCAGGGATGACATTTTGCGATACATTAAGTTTTACAAATTACTTTGAAACTGAAAGGCTCCTGTTCTTGGCTAAAAACTTCAGTTCCATTTGTACTTTGACTGGTTTGTTTCCTTGACTGAAAGACACATCCAGCTGTATCACATTAACATTAGTGACACATGCATGATTATATGAGACTGGACAATCAGCACTGAGCAAGTGCATCTCAGTGGTTAAGTGAAATCCAGGTCCTGTTAATTGAAACAGTTTATAAATCTGTGTTGTAGCTCAAAGTGTCCTCCCTGACATGGATTATCTGATTCAGATTCAGATTTTTTTCTTTATTCTCATTGTACTGTATGTCATACAATGAAACTCTGTTTGGTGCAATCCCATTAGCAGGTTCTTAAAACATAATTCAGAAAAACGTTCACTCATACTCTTCACACACTCATTCCTACTATAAACATCTACAAAATTAATTTATTATATATGCACATATTATGGCAAGAATTAGTATAAAAACAGCAATGTTGCGCATAGGAGTAAAATATTGCACAAGGTCCATGGCAGTGAGATATTGCACAAAGTCCATGATGGAGACAGTAAGAGATACACATGTCTGTATGTGTTAGGAAAGGTGGGGGACCATTATGCTTTCTGCAGTCTGTCCACCGCTCTAGGGAAAAAGCTGTTATACAGCCGATTGGTACAAGTCCTGATGGTTCTTAATCGGCCTGAGGGGAGAGTGGTAAAAAAGGAGTGTCCTGTGTGTGAAGGGTCATTCATTATTTGTGTGGCCTGTATAAAAAGGCGGTCCCAGTAAATGTCATTCAGGTTTGGCGATGGGAAGCCGATAATCCTCTCAGCTGTCTTGACAACCCGCCGCAGACCCTAACTAGATTGCCATAGAGATAGAGCCTCCTGTAGTAACAGACCAAAAAATTTCATGCAACTCCCCCCCCCCCAGGCTAAGACAGAGGAAATGGACAAGCTGAACAAGGAACTGCGACAATGCAACCTGCAGCAGTTCATCCAGCAGACGGGAACCCACATTCACACAGACCTAGAACATCTGGAGAAAATTGAGAAGATGCATCTCCTTCCTAAAGGATCCTACAATGGTATGTTTAAAACCCAAAGATGTCTGAAGTGGCCAAGTGTGGGTGCTTGAATGAGAACAGGTGGACATTGGCATACAGATGCCTACACTATATTTCAACTGTTATACCCAACCTTTCAAATCTCAAGGCTCAGCTGGGGGGATTCCCCTCAGTAATTGGGTCCCTGTGGCAGCCCATTACATGTACCTAATATAGATCCACGGACCACTAGAGTCCAGTAGTTGAGAAAGCCAGCTCTAGTGAGCACCAGAGTATGCATAAAATGCAAGTATTGATTATTACATGTTCTTAAAATCCCACATGTGATCATTTCTTTCACAGAAATTCACAGAAACTGAAGCTTGGTGTTCTATTAATTAAATTTTACTGTTCAGCTTGTTTCTCATCTAGCTCAACCCCCCCCCTCCCAGACCATATAGCAAAAAAAGTGATGCCCTCTTTATTGCCCTTTGTGTGTCTGACAGGTTCTGGCTCATGTTATGCAGCACTGCCCCCTCAATCCACGGCCAAGCGGCTTCTGGGTCACCCGCGGAACCTGCTCGATCCTATTATTTCTAGCCTCAACCCTGAAGGCGTGTTTGTGTGAAACCCCCGTGACCCAGCAAGCCGCCCCAGCAGCTGAGCTCTGCTTCCCAAAGCCACTTTGCCAAATGTCTCCCGAGCCTCTAACAGTGACACCCCGCATGACTCTGCCTGAAATGACTCCAGCCTCTTTATCAGCTCACCCCAGGACTCTCACTTCCCTCTGCAGATGGATATGTCTTATCTTGTCTATTAGCCCATTTGCTACTATTCTCTTTTATGTACCTCAAATCTATTTGGGAAATGGCATCTGATGACAACTGTGCTAATAAATGCATCTGGGCTGCTATAAGCTTATCTTCAGACTCATTTCCTGGCTTTTGATGCAACCTACTAGAAGATGTATCAAATATGGCTACCAAAAGACAATCCAAGGAACCACATCTGCATAATGGTGTCATAATTGTGAGAATGGTCTTGCAATATTTAAAGTTTTGAATATTTAAAAATGATTAACAGAACTGTTTAAATTATTTTGTGACCTGTTATGTTGCTTGCAAAATTTGTGAATGGCTCATATTCATGAAACTGAGTACACACAACGCAATACAAACATGCATTCCATCTCTCTTCATGGGATGTAAAGAGGAACTCCCATTTGTACCTTGTCCAATGCATGTGTACTTTGTCTACTAGGATGACAGCTATTTTAATTACTGATTGCACAAAAAACATGTATTTATTGCAAACTCCTATAAACAGTACATTCAGTGAATTAGTACAATAACTAGGTGTGATTACATGTGATTTTTTACAGATTTCCTTTTTCAATAGACTGTAAACCATTCATCCATCCATCCATCCATTTTATCTTGCTTATCCTAGTCAGAGTCACAGGGGACCATAAGTCTATCCCAGGCAGCACAGGGCAGTAGACCCTGGTACACCCTGAATGTGACGGCAGTCCCTCGCACTTTATGGGCTGTGTAAACAATGAGATGGGTGTTAATTCAAAGTAAAAGGGGCAGGGCAATAGATGAGGTATATTGTTTTTATGCACAAGGAAACGATCTACAGTTTTGTAATTATTCTGGGACGAAAGCTTGCCCTACTGGCTTGTTTTAATTAAATTAAAATTTTCTGGCCCACCCAGGATTTTTGGATGAAGGCTGCTGATGACGGTTCAGCGATAGATACAATGTAACCTTTATGCTAAGATGTTGGTCCAGCTCCAGGGGTGGATCCTGGTAACCCTATTCTGGGTGGGGTATGCTGGTTTTTATTGGTACCTTAAGTAATTTTTGTACATTTCGCCCCTGTATGCCTGTAATTAGAGTTGAGTCTGTATACTTGACACAAAGTCAAAGTTATTTAGAGAGGATGGCGGCCTCAGTTGAGGATGCACCTTGTCAAATTTGTGATTTTCATGAATAAAATATCAAATCGCAGCCATGTTTTTGTAGGTGTCTGGTTTGAGGGGTGCTATCCCTGCTGTTTGCAGTAGTTATTTTGGCCTTATCTCACCATAACTTCCAGTACACACACTTGGACAGTTCAGTGCTAAATGGGAAATGATGGGACTATGATACCCTCTTAGAAAAGACTGCATTGTTCTGTTCACATGAATGGTTGAGCTTACCCTTAGTTGTGGACATTGTGTTGTACTACAGAAATTTGTATTACAGAAGTACTATTACCTGAGGTGAAAGAAGAACATCAAACACAACATTATACAATGTTATACATGTTAGTGTACAATGTTTTGTTTAAAAGAGATGGTGAATGAATAATATGAATAATCGGAATAATAATATGAATAATACGGAAAATCCCAAAGACTCAGGATAAGCAGCTGGAAGATGGTTAGGAAAGACACACAACTAACACTGTGGCATGATGACTTCACACCAGCAGGGCTGTGGGTTTGACTCCTGTCATCTGTGGCTGCGGAGGCTGTGTTGGTTTGCAAAAAAAAACTCCAGTGTACTCCTTTTTAAAAACGTGCTTAGGTGATCTGGTACTTACCCATATTGTACCCTACCATGGACTGCTATCCCGTCTTGGGTATCCCTTACCTTCTGCTCAGTATTTCCTGGGTTAGAGTCCAGGCTGGTTAAACAGCTTTCCATATATCTGTTTCACGTCTGTATCCAAAGCATAGTGGGTATAGCCACCACTTATGATTCACTGTCCGTCTCTCCGTCCGTCCATCCATCCATCCATCCATGGAGAAGCTGCAGACACAAGGATGACTAATAATCTGTTAATCAAACTTTTCTTTCTGTTTGGCATCACAGTGAACGGAAACACCTTACAGTATTTATAGATTCATCAATCTCATTGTAAAACAAACAGATTTATTATGGTTTAAACTCAAAAACGTATGATGAGAAAATCTGGCATCAGATGCAAATAATTAGTTGCTGGATTTACAGAGGAAAAAAATGAACAAAATCCAGGAAAATTCCCAAGGGGATATTGTCCCTGCTGCAAAATATATATTTCCTCAAAATGAGCGCAATCTGCTTGGCAGAACATGTAGCATATCATGTCCTACCCACCATATCTGCTTGACCCTCCTGTCTCCTCCCTGGCATGGTTCTAACTAGCTACGGCTGGTGCACGTTTATCTTACCGCTCCTTCCTACCCTTGTGTTAATCACGTTCAGTTGGCTATTGTTTGCTTCCTCGTTGATTGTGTATTTAAGTGCTTCTCAGGCCTGTGTTCTCCAGATCTGTCATTAATGTTATTACCTAGTATTGCTCATGGTTTGCCTTCCTTCATGAACCCCATCTTTTTTTTTTTTTTAATAAAAGATCCTGGTTGTTTTCAGTTTTGTACTTTTGAGATAAATAAAACTCTTTTTGTTTTTCATGTCTAATCCTGCATCCCTCATCCTGCTAGATATATAAACATAATATTAGTCAATTAATTCAGAGTTATTATACATGAATTAAATGAATCAAATAAATGGGATGGAGCACAGTGTGCGTCGCCTTTGTAGTCTCCATGTTGAGCAGCTCTCCTCTGGGTACTTGGTTTTCTTTTTGTAGTCCAATGACATGCAGTCAGAACAACTGGCACCTCAAAATTGATCCAGTGCTTGCACCCTGCAGTGGACTAGCGCCCCGTACAGTTTGTGCCTTGCCTTGTGCACTGTGGTTCTTGGAATACATTCTAACCCTGCCCTACAGGACCCTGAACTGGATAAAAAGTGTGTGAGACAGATCAATGAAGAGAAGGAGGAGATAATTGCATATTGCAGGATATATATTTATACCACTTTATAAATTGTCAGGGTCAGTGCTTGCCTGACCCTGCCCTTCGTGTCTCCTCCCTATCGGCCCCAGTGTGTCTAAATCCCTAATGTGTTTTTCCTGTTCCCTGAATTGCCAGATAGCGTGAGCGTGCAGCGAAGACTAGATCTCTCTTAGTCATGGGTTCGAGGCTGGTCTATTTATAATCAATGGGTTTCCATTGCCCTGTGTTTTTTCTATCTATCTCCTTTGAAAGACTGCCCTGCTTGTATTCTGTTCTGGTTTTGTTTTGTATTTCTGTTCCATGTTTATTATCTTAGTGTTGCATTACCAGTTAATGGTTATGTTGCCTTATTTCAGTGTCTGTTTAGTTCCTTCATTTCTGTGCATGTTAATGTTTATCTGTTTCATCTGTTGCTTGTTTGTTGCCCTGTGCCTCTGATTTGTTAATTTGTTAATAATTTGTTTGCCTTGTTTGCCTGTGTGTGTTTAAATGCCTGTGTCCACGCTCTTCATGTGTGTTAGGAGTTCTGTTTGTTTCTTAGTGCTGTTCCCTGCGTTTCTCTGTTCCCTGGTGTTATATTGTTTAATCATGGTTTCTTTAGTTGGTTCTAATTTTTCCCTGTTAGCTTTTGACTCTGTGTGGTCCTTTTAATTTGTTCCTTTCCCTAGTGTATTCAATTTAATTCAATAAATCCTTGTTTATCTCAGAACTGCAAGTGGATCTTCACCCTTTCCCTGCATGCACCATGCCACACCATGATAATAAATAGCTAAATGGAGTGCCATCAAATATTGCATTTAATATGACTTATTTTCCGGAATTCATCTAATTAAAATTATTCAAAATTCTCCCTATCGAAACCAAAATGTCATTCAAGAACAAGGTGAACAAGTAAGATTGCTTCCTCCTTCTGTCATCAAGAAAATGCGACTTAACGCCAGCATATGACGTTGCAATACTGATTACCTACCGCAAACAATTGCTTTATTCTATATAAATCCTTCAGGATTATAAATTGCCTGTTATTCAATAGCTTTTATGTTAATGTGACCAGCTCACCATTTTGTATATCCATGAACTTCAGCTCTATTAAATCCTTTTTTCAAACTTGACAAGATGATACACTGACCTTGATTAAAGAATAGTCGACCTCTGCGGTAATCTGCTATTGAGGCAGTTTTTTTTAAGCTTTCATTGAAGGTGTAACATATATTCAATAGTTGGCCACTTCTTTCTAAAAAAGAATTGTCTGTTTTGATTAATATTATCCCCGTGACCCTGAATAAGACAAGCAGTTGCAGAAAAAGGAAAGAATTAATATCACCGGCAAACAAAATAGCAGCAGTAATAAATTTCTATAACACTATATGCCGTTAGCCGTAAAAACGTCTTGTATGTATGGAATCTATAGTACATTAGCTTTATTTTCTCAACACCTATTTTGATGATACATTTTGGACAAAAAACACGATTTACGGTATATATGGTAACTATAAATATACTGTAATACGGCACCATAATTTTATCCAGGTGCTATTTTAATTCCAGCTAGCCTACTAATACTACAGTGGCATTAATACCATTTACTTCAAAAAGTTGAACAAAAAAACCGGAAATACCTTAGAAATGTACGTCGAAAACCAACGACGTATCCCAGCAAAGTCATTGCAAAACCGCAAGAGGATGCTGTCTGTGCATGTTTGTTTACATCGTCTTTTTCCCTAACACACAATCAGAATTTCTAGCATTATGCCTATATACAATATAATAAGTTATACAGTAACAGAGTGGGTAATGTCCAATTGCAGTGAAATTGAGAGTGGCGCGTTGCTACTGGATGTGCACTCAAAATGCAGAATCGAATTATTAAAGGAAACTAAAGGGGGGGGGTGGGTGTTACAGAAAAATTAAACTCATCTTCTGGTCTAGTTTTGATTTGTAAAGCATACGTGTAATGTCAAATGTTTAGCGAAAATTGTATATAGTTACACATTTTCAAAATGGGTAGTTATAGAGCAGATTGGGGGAGCGCTCCTGCTATGTTGAAATTTATATAAGCCTGACAGGAGTGATCGGTGAAGCGAAGGTTGAGGGGTGAAAAAAATGCACTATTAATGTGCGACCAGGGGTGCATTGTCAGATTCAAAAGGCATTTGCAAGAACCAAATCATTCACTTTTTATGTTTATTTCCCCCTTTACTGAAAGTTTGAATCGGCTCTCAGACGACATATATTGGAATGTAAATGAGATAAGCGCGTGGCTCAGCCGCTGCGAAGTTTCTGCATTGTTTGCATTGTTTATTATTAAGCGAACAGAGCCACGCGCCTGACTCACGAAACCAATGAACTGAAGAGGCACACAGCGGGGCGGGGACTTTTAGAAAAGCTTGCCGTTCGAAAGGGGTGGGCTGTGGGACGCGTATAGAAAAGAGGAGTGCGGCTAAAGGCTGTCACACATCCCCTAGTGGGGTTGATACTATACAAATCTCGGATCTCACTTCCTTCTCTGGAGCAGGAACACGTACAAACCGAAAGAAACGAAGGCAAAGCACAGTGTCTGTGCAACTATTATATTAGTAATTTAGATTTTTAAAAGAGATGGCAAGCACTACTGTCACAACGACACAGATAATACATAGTGTATATTCTTTTGGACTTGGGCAACACTGCGCCAAAATCGCATTGCAATCCTCGGAAGAAACGTGCAGCGTCACCAGCACTGGGGTCCATCAAAGCAAAAGTAAAGTGCTGAAAAGACAGCGTTCTAGTACTCCCGAGCTTCTCAGGTGCAAACGGAGGCTCAGCTTCAATGGACTGGGATACGACATCCCTCAACAGCAGCCGGTGGCAGTGGCGCGGCGCAACGAGCGGGAGAGGAACCGGGTCAAACAGGTCAACATAGGCTTCCAGACCTTGCGCCGGCACGTGCCCAACGGGGCGACTAACAAGAAGATGAGCAAAGTGGAAACACTGAGGTCAGCTGTGGAGTATATCCGTGCGCTCCAGCAGCTCCTGGACGAACATGACGCGGTGTCAGCGGCTTTCCACTGCGGGGTGCCGTCTCCTACTCATTCGAACAGCTGTTCCGCTGAACCAGAATCGCCTCACTCCACATATTCCTCAGACGAAGCAGGCTACGAGACTCTAAGCTACGAGGAGCAAGAGTTGTTAAATTTTACTACCTGGTTTGACAGATACTGATCAGGTAAATAGTAATTAATAATCAGTCACATGTGCATTTGAATTTGCAAATGCAAGCGGGATATTTTAGAAATGTATTAATGTAAATGGATAAATTCGTTCATAATATGCAGAATCTAATCATAATGCAATTTTGCCCATTTAAGCTTTTCCAAGTGCAGAAAGTTGTAGCAGGAGAATAAACGACCAGAGTACCTCTTTTCACTATCACCAAGACTCAGAAGATAAGGTTTAACGGACGGCCACTCTTCATAGCGAATCTAAGTGCAATTAAGTCAATCTAATTAAAAGACTGGCCTAAGAATGTCAAATTTTTACACCAGATGAATTTTGGAGTCCCAGGACTTCCAGTGATGCTAGGACTTAAAAGACTGTATCCAGAGTTTTGCAGAAAACAATGCCAACCTCTTACATTAGCCTATATCTTAAATCGATGTATTTTTTTATGTTTGTGTTTGTATTATACATCACACTGAACGACAAGAAAGCTTATTTTTGTATATGAAAATCTCTGTATTATTAACACTGCCACTTTTGAATGTGTGTGAAGTAATGTTAATTGACAAGGGTGATTGCCTTCCATTAGGAGACTTAAACTTAAATACTCATGTTTGAGTTACTTTCATGGAAAGCAAAAGCTTTCTGTGAAGGATCGAAGGGTTTTAGGTTGGTTTTTAGGTTTGTTTTATTTTGTGCACTTGTGTTCCACCTATTGTTAATATAGATATACTTTTTAGGATAAGCTAAATGTAAATACCATTATAAATAAAATGAATATATTTATACTATATTTCGTGTTGTATATGGTAATTGCTAATTTCAAATAAATAGACTAAAATGTTTCTACCTCCTTAAGAAGCCACTATAGGCCTGCCATCACTTAAGAAGCCGCTATAGGCCTGCCATCACTTAAGAAGCCACTATAGGCCTGCCATCACTTAAGAAGCCGCTATAGGCCTGCCATCACTTAAGAAGCCACTATAGGCCTGCCATCACTTAAGAAGCCACTATAGGCCTGCCATCACCACTGCAGGCTACCTGGGTGTCAGCAGGCAAACAAAATGTATGAGTTAATGAACAAATGAACGAATAAAACACCAACAAGAAATACTCAAATTTTCTTTTTCCAAAAAATTGTATTATATGCAGTTACATGTATTACAGAAGAAGAACAAAATGCCTTTTGGGATTAGTCAATGATAATATTGCCACATTAACACGGCTGCTTAGTTTCCACACAACTGTAGAAAAAAATAAGCGATCATTCTTTATTTTAAAATAAATTTGCATTTTTAAATCCTGGTTTAATCCTGCTGGCAGGAGTCTATGCTGAGCAGCAGGTTGCTTCCAGGTTCAAAATTTCTAAGACAGCAGTAACCAAGAACAAAGTGAAGCAGGAGACACTGGGAACAACCAGAAACCAGTCAGCTAAAGGGCAGAAGTGACATTCTAATGCCAGAGAGACCTTCTAATGCTTTTTAAGTTTTAAAGTTTTTCATGAATCATAGGATGACATTAAGCACCCTTCAAAAGGAATGGGAAACATTAAGTGCAGGTGTGAAGTGCACTGCTAGGACAGTTAGTATCAGGTTCCTAGAAGCAGGACTGAAGTCCCATAAAGCAAGGAAGGAGCCCTTCATTAATGAGAAACAGAGAAGAACAAAATGAAAAGTGCAGATGTCCTGAAGTCTTACAACTAAAAAAATGTTTTTGTGTGTGTGTGTGTGTGTGTGTGTATGT
>JAODLC010000007.1:25793077-25821087 GCA_026781145.1 Hippopotamyrus pictus
TTACTCAGAAGTACCACTGCAGGACTTGGTTGTCCTTTAGCAACTAAAACTTAATTTGAGCCTGAAAGGGTTAATAAACAATACAACAGAGTAGTATCAAGGATGCTATCTTTTCTACAAGTTTACCCTATGTTATTGCATTTGGTTCTATATTCTCTACTAAATAGCAATGGCCTTTGTTACTATTAATACATTATAATACATATAATGTATTAATAATATTCAATGATATTCCAATTTAATACTAGTGTGGGTATATTTGTTTTCTGCTAGAACGAGTGTACAAAGTCTCCAGGCTAGTGACATAAATTCCCTTTACATAACAAAACATAACATACATAATCAACATACCTGCTAAACTGCAGAGTCTTCCAGAAGGTGATAAAATCCACATGACACAGGGATTAGGGGGTTAAACAGGACAATTTTATTAGTGCACTCAACAAAACAACATACTGTACAAACAACTGTTTTGCTGTGTAACTTAAATGAGAAAAGCCATAAACTCATGAGACTATTGCTTCTGGACACTCCCTTGAAACATACATCCATCTGTCACTGAAGCTGCTTGACCCCAAGTGGGATTGTGGGGGGGGACTGGACCCTATCGTGGGAACAATGGGTGCAGGCAGGAACCAACCCTGGGCAGTTGCCAACACACCACAGGGTGCACACACTCACACTATTATGGGGCCAACTTAGATTTGCCAATTAACCTACCATGCACACTTTTGGACTGTGGTAGGAAACCAGAGGCCTTGGCAGAAACCCACACGAACATGGGGAGAGCATGTGAACTCCACACAGAAAGGTCCTTCACCTACCCAAGGGACCAAACCCAGGACCTTTTTACTGTGAGGCAGCAGCCCTATCCACTGCACCACCACTCCATCCCCTTGAAATATATACAGCAAAAAGTCTTTATACTTTTACCATCTTAATTAGGTTATTAGAGGACCTTTCCCCTCAACCTTGTCTATCCCCCAAAACATCTGTGCCCACCGACGTTTTACCTTCGCTATAAAGCAATAAAGTGATACCTGATACTGCTTAAATAAAACATTAAAATTTACGACATAAGCTGGAGCAACAGGCATAGGAAATTACAAAATTTATGTTGCTTTATATGTGATGGACTTTTAAGCAAAGTGTTCAGATTTTACCTGTTCAGAGAGGGCTAGGTGAAGATGGGGAAAGATGTAAGAAAGTGGAGTTTCAGAAACAAAGCTCCGCTTCACACATTCACTATTACTATTAGAACCACTAAAAACTGACTTTTTTTCTTCTTTCCCCCTCTCCCTTCATGCTGTAATTATCCACAGAAAAAAGTCAACCAGGCACATTCTGACCCTTTCAGGGAGCCAGGAAATCCCATTCTGTCAGAATGACACAAAGGATGAAATCTTTATGCTGACAACTAATGGAAAACCTTGCAAACATATATCTACTCTTTAACCTTGTAAAGAACAATAAACAGATACATTTTTTACAGTAGGTGAATGTAAATAGGTTACAGGCTACATTATATTTATTTACCAGACATTGAGCTGAGGAAAGCTTGTGGACAGAAAGGAGTGTCAGCCAGCAACCAGCACACTAGGAGCATTTGGGGATAAGGGTCTTGCTCCTAGAATTCAAATCCACAACCTCCAGACATAGCCACAGTTCCCTAATTGTCTGAGTTGTATTCTAGCCCAAATAACATCATTTTAGATTGGAAAGTATTTATAGGACATTTGTACCTTATGGGTATATGCAGCATTCACTCATTTGGAGGAGGCTGATGCTTGTTGCTTTTAAGGACATAAATAATGAAGAAAGGAAATTAACTCTTTATTAACAGTGTGGGTACAAGCTTCTCACCAGCTCCATCAAATTACAGTTCTCTGAGTTATTATTCAACTTTCCAGTGACATTTTGATTGATGGGGCAACAAGTTCCCAGAGATATTCATCACATAGCTTCAGTGCTTCTCTGTGATGTAGCCTGTTTTATATATAGTCTTATTCTTTCAGTGTGGCCTAGACATCATGCAGTCTGGAAACTACCCACACTTCCTTAGTTCTAAAGCCTCACAAGGACCTGTAGGGTAATCACCATTGTGCAGTCCCATTGATCCTTGGCTGGCCATATTGTGCCTCTGCTGGATATCTGAGGGACAAAGAGCACCCACAGCATTGTCTCACATGCCAAATGAAGAAGTCTTTCCTCTTGCAGTGAGCCAAATACGTAGCTGTACCGATTAATGCAGTGCCATAAATAGCTGCAGTTTGCTTCCTTATTACAAGCAAGATCATTAATAATTATTGGAAGCAAAATGTTACACTGAAAACATATTTTAAGGTAATTAATTTTAAAAAATAATTTAAGGTAGGTTTTGATAGCCAAAGAATTGTTTAATTTACTACAGTATTCTGCATCAACAATGCAATCCTCTTTCTCAAATATATTCCATAATGTTACAAGCTTGAAAGTTATTTGGTAAAACTTTAATTGAAGCCACCATTTATAATGAATGGTAAAAATACTAGGTAAAAGCATTAATAAAGTATTACTGCATATTTTATTGATAGTCATAAGGCATTATAGTGTTGGTTGTAATACTTCATAAGCTCCAATGAAGCGCTCATCTACAGTATAATGCATTACAAACACCTGTAAAATGCATTATAATAGTTGGAATAACAATTGAAGTTGCTTTGTACTGCATTATGAAGGTATCTATGGTGCATTATGGGCTTCATAAAGCATTCATAATGCATAATAAACATGACTATAAGAATGCCTTTTTATAAGTATTTTGTTATAATGATTTAAGAAAGCATTATAATTTGCTATAAATATGCTCATATATTCTTATAGACATGGCATTCATAGAAAGTGTTACCAGTTATTGACAATTGCGTACAATACACACATAATGTTGTATGTACATTTGTGCTTTATTTTATACTGCATATATGTATATGTGTGTATTTATTTTATACTGTGTTTTATATTTGTGTTATGTATTTATCATTTTGTCTCAGTTTTTGGACTTTTTTACTGATTTTGCTTCTTTCCAGCAGTATACACGGTTTTCTTATAAAAGAGGTTACACATTCTGGTGTGCAATCTTCACAGTCAAGTCATGCACGAAAATGTTTGTTCACAATAAAACAGTTTGGACAGGGTGCATCAGAGAGGTACTGAACCAATGTAAAATCGACCTCAATATTAATGACTCAAGTATAATCCCATCCCCCACTTTATTTCATCATAAGGCTAACTGTTGTCTGAACTAATCTTTCTATTCAACTGGAGGGTTATTCAAACCCAAAGCACCTTTAGACCTCTGTAGAATCCAATTAAACACCCCAGGGCCACTACACCTGGCTTCTTGAACATTATGACCTAAACAAAGTGTCTCCTTTGGGTTGTGACAAGTCATATAGAGTAGAAAGCAATATTATTTTTATTATATTTCTTAACGTTTTTTAACGATTTCACTGGTTTTGTCTTCGCTTGATTTTTCAAGTAATCTGACTGTAAACATTATAAGAGGTCATTGAAGGTAAAAAAAAATAAACAATGCTTCATGTAGTTTCAGTGAATGTGCTTTTTTTGTTCTTTTAACACTAGTGGTATGGAAGATAGATGCTTTCTGTTATAATTTCTCCAAAATGTAGCTGCCTTATCATTTAAACATTATATTAAAAACTAAGGTAAGACTAGGAACACACTCCTGAACAAACTGCCTGCCCCTCTACTCCCCCAACACACACACCTGAACTGTGAATTGACCTCGTTTATGCACTTTGCACTTCACACATCTATACAGTACGTCTATAGGCTGCTTCAGTGCTACATGCACAAAACACACCAATGTTACAGGTGAAATGCTGCTGACTATATGCACACAAAATGAATACATAATTACACTGAATTGTGCTTATATTTGTCCTCCATACTGGTTGCCGAATGTTAAAATATCCTCAGTCCTTAATTGCAAATTTTTCTGAAATTCTTGTTTAGAGTCTTTATTACATTTATTTACATTTCTTTCTTTTGCATGTGCTTTTAGTATTGTAAACTGTATAAACTGGAGCCATGTCATCTCGTCTCACTGGATACATGAACATAGTTGAGATGACAATAAAGTTTACTTTGACTTTGAATGGGGCAATATGATGTCACTTATACAACCATGATAGAAGTAGTATAGTATAGCATATTGTTTCCTGGTACTAGCAATTTAATACAGAAATAATGAATGCTTAGCTACAATGATGTTCCTAGGGGGTTTTAGAAGTATTTACACGTGAAAAATATTCTAATGAAATGATTTGTATATACTTCTTGGAGCCTTTATATTGACCCTGGATGCCAGAAGACATCAGCATAAGTCTTCTAAGTTACACCTTAACATCACTGGGGTTTTTAAGGTGAAGTTGTGAAAAAGAAGAATAACCTTATAAAATCTCTTTCTTCCATTTAAATTGTAAACTGCAAGACTAACAAATTCAAACCTCTAGTAAACTCTATGCCACCTGATTTGAATTGAACAAACCCATGCTTTGTAGTGATTACAAAGAAGTCCTAAAACTCTAAAATTCTAAAATCTATGAATCTCAGCAGATATTCTCTATTTTGAGGATTTCCCTTATCTTGGCTTGCCAGTAGTGATCCACAAAAAAGACATGGCCTTCATTTTGTGTTCATGAAGTACTGTTGCTATTTGACTGTGTTTTCTTCGGGTCACTTGATTTTCCCCTGACTTTCTTTGTCTCCCTATTATTAGATAACTAGATTCAGCATGTATGTTTTGACAGGTGAATTGTAATGTTGAGGACATTTGGCCAGTGATAAGGCTGGATCAGCCAGATGAGTTGGATACCACATGGGGAAGACCTACAATCAAATTACCCATTTCTCTGCTCCACTTTCTTCACAAACATGGTCTTTTGAATTGGGATGTTTGGGAAGGTCAGGGGAGGTGAGAATCAGGGCCAAATGTTCTAATGAAATGAAATAATAGGGTGGTCTTTGCTGATCCATCAATGATTTCTGTAGAAATTTCACAGAAGGTGAAAGCTTCATTCAACCGCATGCACCAGGGTTATTTTTCTCTTTTAAGTTCCTAGTTCTACCCTTTTTTTAAAAAAAGAAAAAAGAATAAAAGCATTTGAATTCACTATGTTTCTGGCAATCGATCCAAAATAATTATTCAAAATTTCTCCCAGTTAGCCAGGATCTATTGGGAGAACCTCTTTGAATGCCTCATAGTAACAGTAACAATTTTTAGCCTCAGCAAAATTTTAAATGGCAAACAGCCACAGAAAGAGAAGAGAATGTGCTGTTATGAGAATATGCCTCATTGTCAATTCAGCACCCGGGCAGCCAGTCAGAGGAGGGGAGAAAGTTCTAAACGTGCTGATCAAGGCAGAGAAAGTTCAACCTCCCTTTCTTTCACTGTCAGTCCATCAACTCAATGCACTTGGGACCCTCCCTCTATAACCCATATGGAATACAAATTCAGTATTTAGAACCTAAGCTGATTTCAGAAGCAATTTTTATTTGTGACACAGATCGTGGTCGTTTGTATATTTTCCGGGTGTGTTTTTACTTAATTGGATTATCCACATTCTCCACCTTTCCTCAGCTTAGCCTATTTAATGACTGTAAGATTCACTTTTTTAAAATATCCTCTGACCAACCTGCCCATTCCTAAAGCTAAAAGTGGGATCCCTGCATTACCATTCCTTCAGTATCCCATTAGAGCAATGAGCAGACTTACAGTGCTGCTGGTAGAATAAACAAAAAATTCTTGACATTTCTCATCCTGGATTCACCTGGTATCCATGGGTTCTTAATGAAATCTTTCCAGTCATTTCCTGCAGATAAACAAAAGCACCAATATAGAATCTGCGGGTTCTTGCACTTCCATTTGCACATCACTGCCAAGGCTGTGATAGATGCAAAGCTAATCAAGCCTTGGGTCCTGTTTGTCAAACCAAGAAAGCTCAAAGTGGTGGAGTGTTTTAAACATCTGAAGTCAACCTAAAACATCTGAACTGCAATCAGTTACCTGACATGACAGTCCAATGCTGACATGGGACAGAATGCAATGCAGTCTGATGAGAATGCCACATCTTGTCATCCAGGGTACAGAAGACTGGCGATATGTGTGAGAGAAGTAAAACTGCAGACTACATGCTAAGAGGAGATAAATAATAAAGCAGTCTGCTTTGGAGTCTTTGCTAGTAAGGGGAGTATAAAGAGGCACACCAATACTCAATAACGATCTGTGTCTCATAAACTCTGTAAACCAGAAGCCCAAAATGTTTTTGTAGTTTTAAAAATAGGTAACAGTCTAACTGTTGAAAGAAACTGGTACAACTTTAAGCAGTTGGTTTCATGCTCAGGCTGACCAGCAAACTATGGCAGTCACACCAATCAATCGGGAGCAAGGTAGACTCTTCAGTTCATGTAACCAATACGTGGATGACCCTTTAAACACTAAGCTACAGTACCCTCTGCTTGGACACATGACACATATTTTGATCATAAAGGCATATACAATCATAAGACATAAAGTGTAAAACAACACATTCAAAATTCTATATTCTTAATATAGTACTGGGCAAAAATCACAGGAAAAAAACTCACCCCTCCTCCCAGAGAGACACACTCAAAACACGTCACATTGACTGAGACATGGGAAGGGAGAGACACCTTACATTTATTTATAAGATGCTTTTGTCTAAAGTAATGCACAATTGGAAAAGCAGGTATCAGTCACTCCCTGGAGCAATTGGAATTGAGGCTCTTATTTAAGGGCCCAAAGGTGAAAACCACTGCATATGAAACAATGAGCTTCCAATCACAGATACAGCGTCTGAGCCCAGTCAGCCATACACCGCCACTATGTAAAGAAACAAGGCCTGTACTCATTACAGGATGCATCAGCAAGATCATCGGCACCTCCCTGCCCCCCCTCACGGACACTGTCCATACACTCCTCACCCGCAGAGCCATCAGCATTGCTGGAGACTCCTCCCATCCCTTACACTCCCACTTCAGCCTCTTGCCTTCAGGGAGAAGGTACCCGACCCTCCGGGCTCCACAAGACTCGTAAACAGCTTTATCCACCAGGCTGTCAGGAGGCTGAACTCTGTCCTTTACCTCCCCACTCTGCCTCCTGGCCCTGGACAGTAATTTATTCACTGACTACCTCAAGAACTGTTTACATTCATACCTTTCCGCTGCTAATTTGAATTTGACTTGTATGATTGCTACCATTTGGATCACTTCCTTATCTTTCTTTACCATTTGCACAACTACCTTAATATCATTACCCTTTGCCTCTTCTACTTTTTCCATTTACATAACTGCCTTTTAAACTTATCATTTGCACACCTGACTATATATTGTTACCATTTGCAATTTTTCTCGATATGTCTCTGGCCTTGTCAGTTTGTCCTGTGTCTTGTTATCTGTCTTTTTTTGTATAGTATGTCTATACTTTTGTAAATGGAGGGTACGCACACCAGTGAGCGAGAAACGGCATTTCGGTCCTCATGTATGTCTTGCACATAAAATGTGAATTGACAATAAAATTATCTTTGATCTTTTGATTTGATCTTTGATCTCCAGGTGATATTCATTTTTGTTGTCTGTTGAAGCCGTTATGTTATGTTTTTGCTCACATCTCTCATACTATATGTGCCACTCAGTTCAGTCCTGTTGATCCTTAAAGAGGACAGCTAGGGCTTTAAGATGACATGTTAGGTGTGACCTTGTCATGTTCCTCTTTCCGTCAAATCAAAATTTAAATCAATATTAAAAAAACCTTTTCCCCGGATATCAGGAGGATATGATAACAATGACTTTCTCTCATTATATTTTGGGTTTCTTGTATCAAAATTTGTCACAAGAGTTGTCACTTAATAGGTGAAAGTTTTTTTTTTCTCAATTAATAACTAACTAACAACTAAAACCTTTTGTTTTCTGGAAACAATTGAATTACAAAATTCAAACACTCTTTTAATGTAACTCTTACTGCAATGGGTATTTACAGTTGGCTTATTTTTCCTATATATTATTTTTATTCTTCTTAGTAAAGCAATTCATTTTCAATATATCATCCGTCAGCCTTAGTTCAGGGAGGGCAGCTTAGAAAATCGTCCATAACACAATTTTATTTTAATGCCACTTTCCATTATACTCTTGCAATGGTTTCCTGAGGAGCAGGCCGTTAAGGCCATAGTATGAATAAAGGATTTAAGGCTTTGGGAATCAGTGTTTTAAAATATTGTCTGAACAGAATGGCCCCCTCCATTCATAAAAATGGTCCGCCTTGAATCCTGAGTGCGGATGAGCTGCTTCTTTACTCACCTAGGACTCAGAGATTAAGGATCTGAAGCCTGTGGTTCTTGATCCTTGTTATTATTGTCTCCCGGAAAAATAGGTCCCTTTTTTGCCAAAGAGGTCTTTTCTTCAGACAGACATCACAGTCAGAGCTGAAGTTTTGGAGGAAGAGACCCATTGAGCTTCCTGAATCACACTGACCAGCCCTCAGCCTGACTCTGCATAACAGAGAAGTAATTAGTGTACTGCCATAATTCAGCAACATTGCCAGTGGTTCTAAAGGGCAGGAGTTCACAGGATGACCCAGGCATGCAGCTACATTGACCTCCCACAATATAAGACTTTTGTTTGCTGCTGATTTACTGCCTGAGTTTCTTACAGTGTATTCTGCTCTTCGTTTCCAGGATGAGATGGTGCAGTGTCATGCCCACCATGGGTATTTGTGGTCAGCACCTTCAGGTGTGGGTCACTGCCAGTCACCAAGATAGAGTGAGGAATGTGTCCCCTGTAACCTTGTCATAAACCCAAACAGGGAATGACAGCCTTAGTTTCACAAGTAAGAGAGAAGCTCAGTACAGCAAGTGTCAGAAATCATTGGAAAAAGATGAGCTTATTTATTTTGTTTCCAAATTAGACTGGAATCCATGGAGTCTGTTATTAAAAATAAATTGTAAAAATATATTGTAAACATGTTTTCGATCTCCTGATCTTGTCGAGAGTGTTCGTGTGGTCATTATATATTACATTGTGGGGACCAAATGTCCTCAAGAACAACTTATTTTGACCCTGTGGAGACATATTCAGCCCTCACAAAGGGACACTCAATCTTATAAAAATCTGTGACTGCAATCTAAAGACTAAAAATGCCAAAAGTCTTTTATTTTATTTGGTTACTTATGGTTAAGATTAGGGCTGGGTAGGGGTTAAAGTTGTCATAGTCAGGATTAGGGTTATCCCCATAGAAATGAATGGAACATGTCTATAAAGATATGAATACATGGACTGTATGTTTGTGTGTTTGTATGTGTGTGTCTACCCTGCAATGGACTGGCATCAAGTAGCTCAGTAGCTCAGCCTTGTTTCCTGTGCCCATATCAATGTAAAGAAGGTGCACGTGGTACTTGCAAATTAGCCAGTATGCTTACACACCGTTACCTTAGCTTATAGAAAATTGAGATACTGCTGTTTTTATCTCCTTAAAGAAGTTGGTGGCATAGTAATTGATTACTTGACTGAGAAAGCACTTACTCTGCATGCTTTCTTCTTTTTTCTAACCTACATAGAATTTTACAGAATACCTTATTCAGCAGAATAAAGGTTCATGATTTTGAGAAGCGGTGATCAACATTTCCTTCCATTTGCAGGTACTTATTTTACATTTTTTGTCTAGTGGCTGAAAATGAAAAGTTTTCATCTTATCAAACAATGTTGAATTACCCTCATGATAATTTCATGCCTCACAGCCTCCACTTCTGTTGTTCCTCCCAAGAATGAAAGAAGCATGTAATTAATATTCAAGTAAAATAATACAAACCCATTACACTATAAGTGAATGGAAGAAATTTCGGTAACATTTTCTATGAATGCCATGTCCATATAAATCTATGAACACATTCATAACACACAATAATGCATTATAAACATGGCTATACATATTTAATAAAAGGAATAACACATTATAACCATGGGTATTATGTGTCTTATAACGCCTTCCCGCTTATTTTTAGGGGTCTGATTAAGGTTCGAATAAAAAAAGCCTCAGAGAAATTTTGGGTCCCATAAGGGTCCCAGATGGACCAGACTCCCAGTGACAGAGTAGCTCATTTATTACCATCAGGGGTCGTGGGTCCCTCTGCTTTGTCTCTCCCATCTCCTACTGTGTTCCTGCATTCTGCCTAGCAACCTGCTGTCAGCGGGGCATTCCAGATCACTGAGCACCTCTTTAAGGCGCATGTACCAACTTCAACCTCATTCAGTACTATCCTGAAAAAACCCACCCACAGTTAGTCCCTAGCTCGCTAGCTTGGTGACACCTCACATGTATGACAAAATTCACTCCAATCACTCACTCCTTTGAATGGTACTTTGCCATTGAAATATACTGCATGATCATAGAAGAGTTCAACGTGAAAAGGGAGAGAGAACTTGTTTTTGCTCACCATTTATACGTTATACATCACCATTTATATTTTATTTTTCACGTTGGTCATTTCTGTCATTTCTCTCAATGAAAATCTTTTCTTACAACCAAAGAGTTCAAAACAAGACAATCTTCATCTCTACTCCTATACGGTGAACTTGAGTGATCGTTTCTTTTTAGATAGATTTCTCTGTTATAGAGGGAGCAAGCATATCGAATTATTTGAACTTTTTTGTTTCTTTTGAGACGCACAATATGGCACGTTTCGCAGGGAAAACTGTAATCTGTGAAATGGGGCCCTCGTTTCCCCCTGCTTTTAGACTGACTTGTTTTTTGAAGGCAGACGCTTGACCCCCCCATGACACCATTGTCTCTCCTCACTGAAAGGAACCCCCGCAGTCACCTTCTTTCTGCTTCAGGGAGGGTGGACTCAATTAATTTGCCCCCTCTCAAAAGAGATAGGTCTGATCCGAGTTTGAGCCAAACAACAAATATTTGTGAGGAAGACGTTGCGGGAGACTGAGAAAAGGCACTGTGAGAGGGGACCAGAGAGTCAGGGAGGGGCAGGAAAATGATATGATAACCAGAGTGTCCCAGGTCTCAGTAATGTTACCTAATGAGAGGCGTCATACTCAGTCCTGGTGAAGAATATGGGCTTTTCATGATGGCACCCATCATCCCAGCAGCCCCCACTTTGGTCTATGAAGGCTGCATTTTAAGTGTGGAGCCTGTCCGCTTTTCCTCCAGAGGGCAGCTGCAGCCAGATAAGACAGCCATGGCGAATTCTGAAGAGCGCTCAATCAACTCACTTGTGAAAGAGACCAAATGAGATTTTCCCACCAGCCAATCAAACTCTCCCCCTCAGGCCACTGCACAAAAAAAGATCAGTCATTGTTGCCTCCTAATATGTATAGAGATACTTTTCTTTTCTCATCTCACCTGCACGGGGCACTTGTATGAGGGGAGAGGAGGTGACCCCTTTGGGAGCTTGCCGGGATGAAAGAAAGCAAGCCATAATATGAAGGTCAGGTCCTTTTTCGATGAGAGGAACAAGCCCTTGTGGACCCTGGGTAATGGTACCTCTGAGCACAGAAGGCTGCTCCTCACTTCGAGAGGCCTGGCTTCCTCTCGACAGGGGCTGCAATCGTACGGAATGAGTCTTATTACGACATGAAAGCTTCCATTCATGAGGTGGCAAATGAATGTTAATCATGCACAAATATAAGCGACACACAAATGAAAGTGAATACGAAAGTTCAAACAAGGAGACCTAATGAATGCAAGCGTGTCCAATCACATCGATCCAGGTTTAATATAAAGAGTAAGTCTAACCCACTTCTTTGCCATTACAGCTATTTGGTTCACCAGCCCCCTCCCCTCCACCATCTTCGGCTCCCCGTCCTGGTCCGGGATTGGCTCCTTCGCCTCCTGCCTGGTCCGGGGTTTGGCTCCTTCGCCTCCTGCCTGGTCCGGGGTTTGGCTCCTTCACCTCCTGCCTGGTCGTCCAGCCAGATCTGTCAGCTTCAGAGTTGATGGAACCGATAACCAAGAGACAGTCTTCGCCAAATCACTGTTCACATACTCATTTAAATTATTTCATCAAATAAATACTCGTGTCGAAACTATCTATTGAGTTCTCCTTGGTTGAACCGGCAAGTTTACACAGCTGATTTCATGCTATCCTTCATGCACAAACATTAGTATGTATCAACAGTATCACTGAATACAGCGAATCAATGGCAAACATGGGGTTATCTTTTGGTAGATATTTGGCTGAGTATATCTTTTTCTGCAACAATGCCAGAAGCCATATTTGTCTCAGATTGTCTTCCTTCCTACCGCTTGTTCATGTATTAAATGTGTTTTTCAATTTGTACTTTATCAACACACTGACGCTGACAAAGAATACGATTGTTAGAAACTCTGAGATAGCTAAACATTGCACATAAAGAGGTTGAATGTATGTGACAGCAAGTTGTGTTAAGCCAAGTTTTGCTATTTCACATGTATCATCATTAATAATGTTTAAGGGGCTGGTTTCTGTGCATCTTCCGTTTCTACTAATGTGGTTAGGGGTTGATAATCAGGAACTGTCTTCAACACAGCAAAGTTAGCGGTATGTGTAGTCTATTTTAGGGGAGCCAGTGACATGAATTGTAGGACAGCGTACGCCCACTGACAGGTGAACAGAGACACTGCTGGTGACCAGTTCATTGAGGGGCCTGGGAGGGCTGAACCGCTGCCTGAACACTACTCCCACTTACAATAGAGGAGAGAAAGCAAAAAAAGGAGAGAAACAAGGGGCATAAAGCATCTTGGTTTCCAAGCATCGCCGCTGTAGCCTGGATTTAGAGAGCATGCCTCTCATCCCACTCGCATTGTGAGTGTGTGATGGGGGGAGTAGGGATGACGAATGGACTATGGTCTTCTGCTTCTATTCTGGACAGCTGCGTGCTCCCAGCTCACTTCCCCAAGGCAGGCCATTATAATGCCCTGACAGGAGACCTCCAGCCTAGCAGTAGGGAGTCGGGGGGGGGGAGCTCTGCACGAGACCTACCCACAATGAGCGGACCTTCCCAAGCCTGAGTTGAACTCACACTATACGCAGCTCCCTGCAATGGGAAACAAAGCCTTGATCATCATGAAAGAGCCAAGCAACATAGCCTCTACCAACCCGAGTCTCTAGCTAATTGGATTGATCCAAGCAATTACCTTAAAGAACACAGGGGAAGCCAGGATATTGACAAATGGGAAAGGCAGCACAGACCTTAAAAGCAATTTCAAGCAAGAATGTTCAAACAGTAAACTGTGTGCATGTGAAAGGACGATATGCCCTATATGGACAAAAGTCCTGGGACACCTGGCCATTACACCTGCAGGAACTTTTATGTAGTCTCATTCTAAATCCATAGGAGTAAATATGGAGTTGGTCCCCCTTTTGCAGCTATAACAGCTGAGAAGGCTTTCCTCAACATTTTGGAGTATGTCTGTTTGAATTTTTGCCCATCCATTCAGAAAAGCATTTCTGTGCTTAGGCACTGATGTCCATCAAGTCCTGGCTCACAATCACCATTCTAGTTCAACCCAAAGGTTGAACTCAGCCTGTGGTTGTTACTGACTTTTGTACAATATTTTATTTCTTAATGTTAATAATACTGCTGTCAAAAGGCAATACTCAGTAACAATTTTGTCTTGGCATCAAGTTAATTCAAATTTGATATTATTATTATTATTATTATTATTAATAATAATAATAATAATAATAATAATAATAATACAGTATATTTCAGCAATAATATGCATTGATTAAGCTGATCAAAGCAGTAAGATTTAGCTTACTGCTAATTCAGTCTTTTGAAAGAATATAATTTAATTATGTTTTTTGATTTTCAAGCGGCATTGTTCAGTGTTTCGCGTGTGCCCCATTTCTTCCAAGCGGCTTGGTATTACGGTGTTCCAGGCAATTCAGTTTCCCTATGTTTCTCCTGTCTATCAGGAAATAATGTTTCCCATAATATTAAAGCAAAGAGGAATGTGAAATGTTTGAAAATCACTCAGGTACATTATTACATGTGAATACAGTAGATCGTTGTGCATAATATAGTCTTATAAGCAATACTATACCGTTTTCATCAATAAATATCTCTATCCAAATTAAATAATTTCATTTATTATCTGTAAAAACATCTAAAAGGCATGTGATTTTAAAATATATGGCATGTTTACCTCAAGAGCTTCGTAAAAAGATGTGTCAAATGCGTGAGCTGGGAGCGGGGAAGCAAATACAGGAGACAGGAATCCAAAAGAACGGGATTTTATCCCACACACGGCAGCACAAGACAAACGTTACACTACAGCAATGACAGATCTGGGGAATACTGACTCAGACGCAGACTAAATACTCAGGACAGGCTGAACGGAACAGGCAACAGGTGATTACAATCGGGAATTAACATGAGGTAATGAGGGGGGGCGTGGCACACACGAGGATCGTACGAGCAGGTCATGACAGAACCCCCCCCCCAAAGGCGTGCACTCTGGGGAGGTGACGGACGAGATGAGACCGGAGACACAGGACCTGGAAAACAAGAGCAAAACACATCAAGCAGAGATGGGGAACAGAACAGAAACACAGAACAAGCACAGGGGCAGAACCCAAGACAGAATCCGACAAAAGACGGGGAAAGCGGACAGGCACACAAGAAAGGGCGAGACAGAGGGCACAGAGAATGGAGAAACAAGAGGGCGAGGACTGAACACAGGAGACACTGAGGGATGAGGAGCAAAGACCGGAGGGACAAAGGGACCAGGAGGGAACAGAGGAGACACAGAGGGACAAGGAGCAGACAAGGGAGGCCAGACAGGAATGGACAGGGGACAAAGGGGAGCTCGAGGGAGCCAAAGCGGGTGACGGGCAGCTACCGGGAGGAGGGAGCAGGAGGGGACCACGAAGGGGGAAAGGAGACAAGTCGAGGGACAGACGGAGGAGTCGAGGAGGGAGTCGGAGGGGGCACCAGGGGAGATGAGGAGGGAGTTGGAGGGGAGCCCAACATAGAGAAGGAGGGAGGTTGAGCCGCAGCAGGTTTGGTCACCATACCTTAAGAAGGACATTGCTGCTTTGGAAAGGGTGCAACGTAGAGCTACGAGAATTAATCCTAGTCTTAGAGGAATGTCTTATGAGGAGAGGTTAGCTGAGCTGAATGTGTTTAGCCTCGAGCAAAGGAGACTAAGGGGGGACATGATCCAGGTATATAAGATTTTAACAGGTCTGGATGCTGTTCAAATGGCTATTTCAATATAAGTATAAATACTAGAACTTGTGGCCATAAGTGGAAATTAGCGGGAGAACATTTTAAAATTAATTTGAGGAAGCACTTCTCTACACAGCATGAAGTTAGAGTATGGAATAGTTTTCCTGTTAGTGTAGTGCAAGCTAAAACCCTGGGTTCCTTTAAATCAGAGCTAGATAAGATTTTAACAGCTCTGAGCTATTAGTTAAGTTCTCCCCAAACGAGCTCTCATTTGTAAATTTCTTGTGTTCTTTATGTTAGCACTACCTATTGTCTCCCCTACTTTGACTAATTGCATTTTTTTCCCTACCCCTCCTGGGGTATGCCGCCTGGAGACCCCAGTTTATCAAGATATCCTGCACCCCCTGCTACTTGCAACTTCTCCACTACGCATGACGTCTTTCTGTCCAGCTGGACCTTCTGCTTGTGTCGTCCTCCATGTATGCCCGGCTTCTTTACTACTGGTTGCCCGGTGATCTGAAGGAGCACCAACAACGGCTTGTCATCACCTCCCTGCTCCCCGGTCCTGACTTATATTTTATGACATAGATTGTTTGACTTGCCACTTAATCCTTCTCTCCGATTTGACTTTCCTTGCTGGCCCCAGGAGAATGGGCTCCCCCTTTGAGTCTGGTCCTTCCCAGAGTTTCTTCCCTTTAAGGGGTTTTTCCTTGCCACTGTTGCCTCTGGCTTACTCACTGGGGGCTTTAGGCAGGGATGCTGTAAAGCGCTTTGAGATAATGTAATGTTGTGAAAACACGCTATACAAAAATATAGCGGGGGGCAGTCCGCTTTACCCCCTCACTCTCCTACCTGCCAGTTTCACACAGACACACTACCTGGTCTCCCTCCCCTGCCAGTTTCACAGAGACACACACGCTCCCCCTCCCTCCCTGTAATAGAGTCAGAGAGACTGCAGGGATGCAAAGCATTTATTGGAGGAAACCATGGAGGAAAGCATTATAGGGGTTTGTTTATAGTCCGGCAGCTTGATTGGCAGGGAAGGAAAGAACCCACAGTCCAAGGCTACTTTATGGATCATTACCCCAGCGACCCATTCTTCCACACCTCCTCCATGAAGTTCAGATCTTCGGGAGGGGAAATTTTTTCTAGGAACTCCCTCGACTGGTAAGCAATGGTTCAAGCCACGGGGTCCTCCTTAACCTCGGGCTGTCCGAGCCAGTAGATCACCTCATCCAGCATGTCGAGGTATTCGTCCTCAGTCAGGAGAGGCATCCTCTTTTGGTGTCCAGTCATTCGGTCAGGGTGTGCGGGGTGACAGAGTGGGGAAGCAGGCACAGGAGTCCAGGGAATCAGATGAACATGGGGACTGAAGGGATGAAACCGGGGACACCACTCAGGGCACGAGTGGACAGCACCTGGGAAAACAAAAGCACAAGACATCAACAAACCAAAGGGAACAGCAATGGAACAAGGGACAAGTAAGACAAGAATCAGGACAGCAACTGGACAAATGTAAACACAAACAGGTACACCAAGGATGGGGATGACGAAGGAACAACACCAGGAGACAAACCGACAAAAGAGACAGAACCACCAGGGGGTACCACACCGACAGGGGAGACACCGGAAAAGGAGGACACGGAAGGGAACAAGGGAGAACCAAATGGACAGGGAGCAAACACAGGGGAACCACCCAACAAATTGGCATTTTGAACAGTGATAGATGTGAGGGTGTCCTAACTTTTTCCTCTGTGGAAATAGGCATCATAGTTCATTTCTTCTGTTAAATAAGTCAATTTGTTTCATGTTTTTGCATAGGTGATACAATCACATCTACAATCGTTATCTACAGATATAATTTGAAAGAAGATTTAATACTGATATGTTGATATTTCTTAGTAAAGAACTACATATTTAATGGGGTGTCCTCACATGACTATATATGCAACACATATACACATGTATATTGCACATACTTGGAAATACGTATGACGTCTGAATTTTTGTAGGCTACTGGTTACTTTTTGAGAGAAAAATGTAGCTTGTCATATTCATTTGAGGTGGTGTGTTCAGTTAAGTGACCACTAGGTGTCAGTATTAGAGCACAAATGACAACCTGTTCAATTCATGTTCTGTAAGCCATTGATATTGATGTAAATCAGTTAAAGATCGTTTCTGATTAATAGTGACAAGTTTTATTGCAGCCAAGAGGTATTTTTAATGTAATGGTGTTGTGAATTATATTTTGCATTGTAACTGATTTCTTAGATGATTAGAAAGAAAGAAAGAAAGAAAGAAAGAAAGAAAGAAAGAAAGAAAGAAAGAAAGAAAGAAAGCACATGCGGACAAATGAGATGGCTATATGCAGATAACTTTAAACCGTGAAAACCATATATATATATATATATATACACACACACACAGTGGTACCTCAGTTCTCAAACTCATTAGAACTCGAATTTCTTAAAAGTCGAACCAACCAGTTCGAAAAAAAAATACCAGGGAAATGAGTCACGTGGCACATCTCTCAGGGCAAACAAAGGGTAACGCTTCAGTCTTAGCCTCGCATTCGCTGTGATAGCATCGTGACTGTTTACACTAGCTGAATACATATATTTAGACAGTAAAAATACATTTAGACAATGATAGACAGTAATAGTAATTAGTATTATCCCTGGGGAACCCAGACCACCTTATCGTCATAGGAAAAATATGTCCATTGGTTAAAATGATCATACAGACCCAGTGAACTCAAAACCAGGCGTTTTGTAAAAAATAACCCTTTCCCAGTCCATGTTATGAAATGTGCCATATACGACCCACTGGACTGTTCATGCTGTTCCAACTTGTTAATTTCACGTATGAAATTAGGACAGAAAAGAAGGAAAAACCAAATATTTGCAACATTCTCATTTTCAAAATACATTTATTGAGTTTTCCTTTTCACCATTCACTATGTTCTGGCAATAAAACACATGCTCCAAACAGGCCAACCCATCAAGAAACAGGTCAAGTGAACAGACAGGTGTACTACACACAGAAAGTTTACTTGTGGTGGGTTGTAAGGTCTGGTGCACCACCTGTATTCCCTCTGTTTTTTTTGAGGGTGATGTTGAGCACATGGAACATGATCATCACAGTTGCCAGAAAAGTTTCAAAACATCCAAATCCTAGTTGTACATGTTCTATAACATCTAAACATTATAACTGATGATGCAACACTTCTGCCACTTACCTATTCACAGCTTGACAGGTGAATCTTTGCAGCATGTACAGGAACAACCTCAAAACGCGTTGTGGGCCATATTTATTGTGGAAAAAAATCTGGTTAATTCAGTCAGTAATCACTAAATGTCACTGTTACTGGGTCGTATATGGTACAATGGGCTGTAAAGCAAAAAAAATTCTTAACTTTGACAAGTGGGTTGAATGTAAGGCAGGAATAAAAGGAAGGGTCGTATATGACCCAGTGGGTTCCCCAGGGCTAACACTCACCTTTGATTTGCATCAGCATTGTTTTTTTTGTTTTTTTTTGGTTCAGTTTAACCAAGTCGTATCCATTCAAGTCTTTTTTCAAGTACAATGAAGATCTTCAGATCCTTCCTAAATGCATCCCAAATACTGGCAAGCATGAACACTGAAAAAAACAGAAGGATTGTTGTTTCTGTAATCTGTGCAGCTCCTTGCTCAGCAATCACACTAGAAAGAATACTTAGGAATTTCCCTCAATTACTAGCCTTCCCCCCCTATTCTTTTGGGCTTTGTAAATGATGCTCCCAAAATTATGTCAGTGCTGGATTCAAGGCCTTTGCTTTTCTTTATAAAATCCACTTTCTTTTTTAAAAATTCGTGTACACATATGTGAACCTCTGCAGAGAAAGGTCAGAACAGAACCTTCCCTGCGGATCAAAGTCACAGGCAAGGCAAACGTGGATTAGATGGCTTTTCCCTCTCTATTTTGACCACCTGGGTCTTACCTGGGGAAAGGTACCTATACACAAAAACCAATACTTCTTGTTACTAAACACAAAGTCTCACTCAACAATGTACACTTTCACTATGTATACTCAGTCTCAGATTTACCATTTTGTGTATTTCAATTATTACACAGAAAAAATAATTAATAAGGAAACTGATAAGGATAAAAACATCAGAAAATAGAAGAAACTGGTGATTCTAATTAATAAACTGAAAAATAGGTTACAACGTGGGGGCAATTCTAAAAGGAGACCAAGTCCATTAACCCACTGGGAACTTGGAGTAGGGAACACACTTTCATGACTGGGGCATGGTTACACATTTCATTGAATATTATTAACTTAATTCATGGCAAATAATTTCTTATATATTTGTTTTGGCATTAAACTCATCTTAATCTTGTGTACTTTGTAAATACAGTGGTACCTCAGAACTCTAACTTAATCCGTTCAGAACTCCCGATCGAATCCTAAAAAGTTCGGATTCTGATCGAATTTTCCCCATAAGAAATAATGGAAAACCAATTAATTGGTTCCAGGCCCCCAAAAATTACACCTAAATATGTTTTTTTTTTTTAGCATTTAAACACAAAATGAACCGGATAAAGAAGAGCATATACTGTACCAAACACATCTAAGCACATTTATCAAAACAATAATTTACAATCTGTAAAGTAAAAAAAACCAATGTGTCCTGCCCCAATCGTCGGCTCCTCCGTGTGCCACGCATCCCTCGTTAACTCCATGTGGAATCCCCGTGTGATCAGCTGTTTCTGGTTGTTGTCAGTAGTCCTCTGTATTTAGTCCGCGTTTCAGTTGGTTTCCCGCCTTACCTGTAATTAAACCCCGTATTCCCCGATACCCTGACGTCTGCGCCTTTGTCTCCGTTCGGAACGAAAATATTATTATAACTAAATGTATTAATGGTTTATTATTAAATTAATAAAATCTTTATTTTTAAATGTATTTTATTATTTAGCTAATTTATCTAAGTGCTTTCATTTTAGCGGTCTAGAATTTGGCATTAATTCTATTTGGAACAACACCATCATGTTTACTTGGGAATCTTATATGTCCTGCTTCAGCAGGCACAGAGTGGGGAAGCAGCACAGGAGCCCGAGGAAATCGGGTAAACGAGGGGTTTGTCTGGAGAACAGTAAGGAACACGATGCAATACAAAGGACAGACATCAATGACCGCGGGCTTAAATATACCAGACTAATTAACAACAACGAGAAACAGCCAGTGACATGGGGATTCCACACAGGGTAGATGAGGGTGCGTGGCACACGGGAGGATTGGACAAGCAGGGCATGACATTATACTTAGGTGTGTTGCTTACATGTTAAGTGTTATGGATACGGGACTAGGCATTGTGCAGGCAGAAATGTGTAGGACCCACTTGTGGCTCACTAGACAGGGGTTTATTTAACAAAACAAAAACCACTAAGAACACAAAACCAAAAGAACCACGAGGGGTCAAAAACAAAAGGGGATAAACAAAGATTAAATTTACAGAAGGGTCAAGACAGGCAGGCTACAAACAGAATATTAAAAACTACACTAACATCCAACTACTGTATCGCAAACATCACAAACAATTAATGAACCACTAGGGCAGGAGTCGGCAAGCTGCGGCTAGCGAATCACATGCGGCTCTCTTACTACATGGCTGCGGCTCTTTTTATAAAGATAGACAAATTCACTTTTTCATGTCTTAACATATAATACTTTCGTAAAGAGAATTTATTTATGGGTTAATATTTTTTGTTTAGTTACATGTTACGTGTCCGAGTGATTTAAACCTGAGATGCCCCCCCAAAAAATAGTTTTTCTATAATAGGTTTTGTAAGTATTTGAACTTTTATTTTTGTGTTAAATGCATATATACACGTGACATTAAAAATCATATCTCAATTCCCCCTTCGTTACCCATTGTGGCTCTTTGTAAATCTTGGGTCAGACATTTAGGAGAAAATGGCTCTTTACTTTAAAAAGGTTGCTGACCTCTGCACTAGGGACTAAAATTCAGGCAGGAACTTAAATACAAAAACTGAACAACATAATGATAAGCAGCAGTGAAACAGATAATTAACCAATAGGGGAGGGTGCAGGACAACAAGCAATCAGGAAAACACACAAGGGCAGACACAAGAACAGGCAACAGGTGAAACAAACTAACTCAGGGAACTGAACGAGAAAACTAAGAACTAACCAGGGAAACATAAACTAACACTGGGTAATAACAGACAGTTAGAAACACAAGCACAGGCATAAAGAATTTAAGCAAAACCAAAGACAAATCAGAAGACACAGGAACTAGAAAAACTCATAGAATGAAAACACTAGGAAGAGATACAAAAACAAAGGAGGTGGGATTCGAACACAGGGCAGAAGGGTTCATAGACAGGGAGCAGGGGAAAACACAAAGACTGACAACACGAGGAACAGGATGACCGGCAACATCTGCTGGCCAAACGGGGAAGGGACACAGAGTGGAACAGCAGGGGCTAACCCTGACAGTTAAGTATAAAGTGGTGTTCAGTCTTGCAGTGTTCATTTTTGCTTTTAAAAGTTATTAAAAAATCCATAGGTATTATCCATTATCACTTGTATATAAAATGCCTTTTAATAATTTAAATAAATATGTTGGATAGCCAAAGAATAACTGGTAAAAAAATATCCACAGTGATGATGATAATGATGTTGTTTTAAAATTACTGTGGCATGTTTAAAATATATAGCAATCTTTGGCTGTGTAACTTTGTGCTACATTATATTGTGACTTAAATCCAGCCTCTGTTCTACCTGTGAGGAACTTGCTTCACTTAGCTTCTGTCAGTTCTCTTGTTAGTCATTCATTGTAAAGACTCATTAAATACTTGGTGTCTCAAAGTTGCTGTTACTTTATTGTCCCTCAGTGGATTGGTATCCTTGCACCGTACACTGTCTGAATTTGGCTTCTGATAGCTGTAGCCCAGATTTGATTAATTAGTACCTGGACAGACTGGGACTATATAATTAATTACAGCTGCATTTGTCTATGTCTGAGTGCACATGATTTACATGATTAATTACCATGAAGACATTACGTAATTACTGCCAACCTATCACTTTGGTTGTGCTTTCTGTCTGAAAATGGGAAGTATCTTTGCTACCCTATTTAAAAGTCGATGCTGCGGTTATTTAAAGCATGGAAAGTGCAGGTATATTTGTATTGCATCTGCTCAAACAGAAAAAGTAATTATGAAGCAATAAGGTTGTGGAGTACCCATGGATCTAGGGAGTCTGTTACCAGGACAGAAAAGATCAACTGCAGCAATGCTATATCTAAATATCTATATACAAAGTAGTTATAACGCTTAACTACAGATCAAGCCAGATTCTGCACATTTGCACTCACTGCTCAAACAACATGACTGCTTTAGAAACATGAGTCTGCCACAGAGCCAGAATTAAGCCATTATGGTGCCTCAGCAATCGAATAGCTTATTACCAATGATAGACCAGTTTGAAGTTGAGCCTAACTATAGACACAATTATGCAGGAGATCAAATGCAGATGGCTAGTTATTTAACATGATTATTTGTTTAACAGAGAAGTAATTCACTTTTAACCCAGTTCCAGGATAATTCTTCAGCATGCACATTCAGTCTTTTGGGTGAGAGAGTAAGAGTGACCCTGTGAGAGAAATTTTCTGGCAGAGAGAGAGAGAAAAACTCAATAGTTTTATAACTACTGTATAAGGAAACAAAACACAACAAAAGATGAGTGGTAATCATTTTGTGAAAAGTAAGGATGACATGGAGAAAGGAAGAGGGGAAAAGAAAGCAGCATGAAAGGGACACTGTATGTTCTGTATGTCTCTGTGTCTGTTCACTGAGTCCCCTAACACTCTGTGGACTCTCTGGCATCCGCCACTTGAGTAATCCTCCTGGGAACACTCTGGCACTGTGAAGTGTTATCCAACTCCTTTTTTTTTTTTTTTAACTCTCATACAACTCTCTCATTCTTTTTCTCGGTCCTTGCTTCCTCCATTTTACCAGATGAGACATAAATAGGATGTTGTGTTCCTCCATTTATCCTAAATGTATCTGTACCTTAAGTACTTTATGCAAAGCTGGGAAATTGTCAATATTCGGTAATCATTTTATCAAATTCAGGTTAGGCTGGGGATATCAAAGAGAAATCCTTCCTGGGAAAGGGGATGACCTCCTGTTCTGGGACTGGAAGGGATATTAACCATATCAAGGATATATTGCAGTGCATTTAAACATCATTCTTATTTCCCAGGTCATTCCAAGTTGTGTTGAACTAGTTGGCACCAAGCTAGGCTTCTGTGTTATGCAAGCCTTTTAGAAATTGTCCAAGTATGTGTGAAAACTCTATAAGATTTGAACACCAATGTCAGAGGGTGTATGTTGGCAAGAACATCAGCCTAAGGAGAAAAACATGGACAAATTAAGTGCAGTCAGACTTGTTTAGTTGTAGATCAAACCCCTTCTTTCTCTTTGTGGGATAAATATAGTTCACCATCTTATTTGCAAATTGAATTTATATCAAACTTTATAAAAAATACAGAAAAGTGATATTTTTGTATTAATAAGGAATGTAAAGGTTACAAAATAATTGGTAAAAATACTGTATTTACAGTAGGTAATTTGGCTCTACATGATACTGATTGTCTGTTTCAATAGATATTTTCATAAATGTAAGTTCATCCATTTTCCATCAGTGCTTATCTAGTACAGGGTTGCAATGTACACATCAATATGCATATATATATTTTAAACAATTGCTATAGTTATTTCATAATCAAGATGTTGTCTTGATTATTAACTTTGCTGCTCACGTAGTAATTAACACTGACATGGTATTGTTCATGTGATTTACCTTCTGAATAATTCTATTAATTTGGAAACGACATCTTTTGATATGGACAGCTGTACCTATCCCTCACCTTCAACAAACATGACCAGCAACAAAAGCATGGCACATATGTTATGCTTAAAGAATTACATTGGTTTATGTGCAATTTCTGCATTTCTTCTATTTATGCTTGGATTTCCTCTATGTATTCCAGTTTCTTTTCGCAGTCCAAAAAGAAGTGGTTACATAAATTGGCATCTCTAAATTGCTTGCATGTATAACTGTGTGTGGCCAGCAATGAACTGGCATCCCATCCAGGCTGTCCCCTGGCTCATGTTTCCTTTGCTGTGTGCCTGTGTTGGGTGAATAATTAAGGAACATGAATGGTCAGTCAATACATTTCCTGAATCATGTGGATGCAATTTACTGTTTTATCCTTCAACCAAAACTTTTATCTAGAGCAACATAAAATGATACCCTTTTGCAAAGCTGGGTACTTTAAAAAAGTAGCTCACTCAGGGCAATAACAGAATGCCCTCTGAAGGGGTTTGTACTGATTTTCTTCATCCTTGTGCTTTTGAGAATAAATAGTACATTAGGTGCAAACATGACCATGCAGTAAAATAGTAACTACCAACACCTGCTGCTGTAAGCTTTCTTTTTATGAAATGCTGTTTTTATGTCATATTTTACAAGCTTGTTTTTTTTCCCTTCCTGCTACTTGCTTTCAGTTCCACCCATCCTTTGTTTTTTTTACAATTATATCCAATAGCAATATGTGAAAGGCTTTTCAACAATATTTATCTGTTCCACCCATCCTTACTGTATATTTTCTCATTTTCAGTTACATTCAATAGCAATATGTGGAAGGGGTTTTTCAATATCTGTTAATGAAATATAATGTAAATACAATACTGGAATAGGGTGAATGAATTAGATTTACATAATCATGTGTTATCATATAACCAAGTAAAAGCAGTCATGACACCTCATATCTAACCTTTTTTTTTTTTGAAGAGGTAAAAGAACCTTCTTTCAATTGACCAAATCTGATTGGCTGTAACAGTATACTGTGTTTGCATCATTAATATTTAATTCCAGTCCATCTCTCAGATCATTTTGCAATGCCAGATGTGTGTACCACAAATATTACATGATTATACAATTATAATGTTTGTAATTATTATATTATGTTTGTTATTAATGTATATTACAGCTGTCAAGGGATGTTAGGATGTTAAGGTATACATACATGATGTTTATGAATGTTTTATGAATACCTAATGAATACATTATGAAGGTGCACTGAATGCTTTATGAATGCAATATAAAAGCATTATGAATGTGCAGTTAATGTAAAGCGTTACCTAATTTTCTTAAAGGAGTCTCTCTGGGGACTCTTTTCAAGATTTTCTATTATTCTTATTTCACTTATTTTCTTTAAAGCAAGACATTTAATAATCTCTGTCTCCATTTGACAGTTTTTATTTAAATGACTGCTTTTAGGAGCAGTGTGAATCAGGTTTGTGTCCTGAGATTATTTCCGAATGCAGATTATGTATGCCCTAGGAGAATAAACTGAACATGTGGGTATAGTGGGTGGTGGCAGAGATTAACATTCAGCTCGATACCAAAATTTTCTCTGATTAGTTAGCTGGACCTCCAGAGACACCACTCCTCTTCCATCCCCTGCCATCATGTGCGATCCTGTCTGTTTACTACTGGGTTTGTTCAATGGGACCCTCAACAAGCCTTTTCATAGCCCATTTGTCATCCTCATTTGAAAATATGTGCAAGAACAATTAAGATCCCTCCTGTGCCCTGTGCAGCAGTTTCCCAGCTCTGGAGCCTGTGAATAAACTTGGACCCATTTAAACTGGCCATTATTCCAGAGAGCAATTCATTCCAAGTGTAGCTTGCCTCAGTGCCTGCTTAATAAAAGCTTTTTTGTTTAGGTTTTGGTGCACAACATCATGTGGTAGATAATTTGAATGTGGTTTACCTAACCTTTATTACTTGATTACAGATTTTTATTCATCATATTTCCACTTATTGTTAATTTCATTCTATAATCTATGATGCTCTGGATGTTAATGGAGATTTTTTTTCTGCTTGTAGTGCTTGTGATTGACATGGATTATCACTTTAATTGTAACTAGGCCATTTAGTCTTTAGTGCTTCTCATATAAATCATGTGTATAGAGATGTCATTTTTAGATGTCACGTTTTTAAAATATCTGTAAATTTTAATATCAATTGTGGGGGTGTAACAGGCAAAACACTCGCGCACAGACTGAGAGGTCTTGGCTATTTACTAGACACCCTCCTCAGAAAAACAGTAAGGGAGCAAGCAAAGTCGAAGTCGAGAGCCTGTAATCAAAAAGGTCCGAAACCGGGGAGATCAATCTGGAGACACAGACTTTACACACGAAGAGGGAGTTCGAGGAGGGGACGGGCCGGGTGGAGGCAGGGCGGGACTGGCAGGCAGGTCGGGCAGGGCAAGCAAGGCGGACCGAAGCTGGAAGGGAGACACACCTCAAAGAACACTTGGTAATACCTTGCATTGATCGCAGGACTGGGCAGGGCTTAAATCGGGGGCAGGTGATTGCTGTCAGCTGCGTGTTCTGCAGTCTCATGAGGTGGTCCTGAAAGAGGGAACTTAGACAGAGAAATATAATGGTATGTGCATAATCCTTCCTCTTACTAGCAAGCGAAATAATCATATTATAAGAAATGCAAATGTATCCTTCTCATATATGTTAAAGTCTCTATCTCTTATTAATATCAAAAATCCGGGTAATACTGTAAAGCAATATTTTATTTTATTACAGAAAGTTAATTAGATGAGTGAGAAGATATATCTAGTCACCCATGTTCAATTAAGCCCAAAGAACCATTTTGAAATAAAAACTCGAAGATCCATTGAAAGAAAAACTTAAGCATTAGTATAATAGATGAGGAAGAAGCACTACCCCACTGTTCCTCTTGTATTATTTTCAGAAATAATGTGTGAGAGAGGTAGGCAAACAATCTTAATGGCAACAGTATATTACAATGATAAATATGAATACACAGGATTACCAAACTGCTGATGCAGCTTGAAATTTAGCCTCATTATGGACAGAAGATCTGTGACGTGTTTAAATGCACTACTTTCATTTTCACCAAATATCCTCTGTTTTTTAAAAATACGTCAGTAGTTATGGTGATAAATTGTGGGGCGAATAAAGAAAATATGACAAAATAATATATGTACGAAGTGATATATATCACAGAAGTATATCAGCTATACTGATATATATGTGGTAGGTTGGCTGAAGAGTGACCCAGACAGTAACCAGAATTTTTATGAGGCTGGCTAGTTTATGACAAGCCCTGATTCAGAAAAACATCTAAATTCGAGATCAAGATCAAGGAAATAGGGAGGCATCAAAGGTACCATGCAGAGCAGGGTTGTTGCTTTGAATTTCAGGGTGACGTCTCTCCATGCTCCCCTATGACTGTCCCTGGACCCTTGCCGTGCCTCTTGGACATTTGTTCTCTAGTGTCATTTGCCTGTCTCTCTCTCTATCTGCCTCAGGTAGGGGACCAGGAAAGGCTGACCAATTTAATAAAGTCCTTCAGGGACCCTGAGGAAGACATAGAACACCAATGGCCCTATTTTGCATCTGGTACAAAGTGATACTAGGTGTAACGTAAGTGTATTTGTCAGCATGAGCCTGATGCAGTTGTCATTTTCCCGTCCAGCGCCTACATCATCAATCCATCCATCCATCCATCTATCTATCCTTCCTGGGGGGTGGGGCTTTTATTTTGAATCATTAATTTTGGCAGGAATTTCACTGAATATACACTCACCTAAAGGATTATTAGGAACACCTGTTCAATTTCTCATTAATGCAATTATCTAATCAACCAATC
>JAODLC010000007.1:25852847-25865490 GCA_026781145.1 Hippopotamyrus pictus
ACCTCATACCATCTGTATTAATTGATTAACAATTACTTATATTATGTATGTGACTGACTCACATCAGTATATGATACTGCTGTTTTTGGTTGCACCTCAACAGATGTTACACAGATGTACTGATATTACATATTCACATTAAAAACAGCACATCTTATCCTTAGATAGGCATGGCCGTGGTAATATCAATATAAGTTGCACATCTGGAAACAACATATTTTGGTTGGTGTGGCTTATCCCGATTGATCTTCTCCAGAATGGATAATGTACACCTTAATTCAGTTCTTTTAATATAGTATGGTAGAACAAAGAAAGCTTGCTAACATACCACCAAGATCAGATAAGGACCACAAAGCAATGTTGGAAGAGAAGGGGGGTTGTTAAACAAAGAAAGAAGAATCTCTGAAAGTTAGGACACACTAGGATACCTGGTTAGACTATTCAACTTTTCTTCTGGTATAACCATGAGAACATATATGCAGGGGTAGCTAATACCTATTTATTTATTCAAATTTATATAAGTGTTCAAGTGTAAAGGGGTAAAATAGGTGATACTCTATGAACATGGTTATAAGGGTGGCACACAAAACACTAAGATTGTTCAAGGACACATACAAACATAACCTATCTGTATATTGAGACTAGTAGTCATGAGTAAATCAATATACAGGGTATACCAAAGCCAAACTTAAAAGAAACTTTCTTTAGGGTGTTGGTCTGTTGGGTGAGTGGTATGTAAGGCAGGATGTCTGGGGAGGGGGTTGTGTGCCAAGTCGAGGGACCCCTGTCCTTGAGGTCCACTCTGCTTGTCTGTAGGTCCCTAAATCTTTGGGAAATAAAAGTTGGAGTGCTGGCCTCCCTTGTTATCTGTGTGTGTGTGTGTGTGTGTGTTTATGTGTGTGGGGTCACTAACCCCCCTTTGGTGCCTAGGCTAATGTCTACCTCTCGTACCAGGCTTGGCCTTGTCTCAGGCCACTTGGAATTTAAGCCCTGTGATATGTGCATGTGTGATCCTACAAGACTATATAAACCATTTGAAATCTGGAGAGTAAAGTTTTCCTTATATGACTTGGATTAAGCAGGCTATGAAATATATCCAAACATGGGAAGAAAACAAGAAAGGGATACATACTAATTAATACTTGTGATTTTTAAATAAATTATTTTCTGCTTATTGGATAAAGGAATGACCTGGTTGTGTCCCTTCATCCTGTCATTCATTGGCATGTTAGTACAGAACTGAACTGAGGACTAAAGGTTCCTTCACTTATTTGCATCAAAATTTAGGTTGGTGACAAATGAGTTCTCAGCCTATTCTCATATTAATATTATATTAGTAATAAGATTCTGTGATTCAGTTTACACATTCCTTTCTGATCAATAATGAACTCCACCCATCTAATCCATCCCTCTGTCTGAATTTTCTGAGAACAGTAGTTACAGTTATCAACTGAAAACCATATTTTTTGCAGTGAAATTAAACATAACTGAACATTAAAACAATAATATTTAGTTTACTACAGATGAATCACTGAGTTCCAGTTCGATGCTGTCCAACTGGTTTATGTCTCCAGGTTTATGTTTCCAGTAGAATATTTGACAGTCAGTGGCTCAAAATCCAAACATCTTGGATTTGAGCCTTCTTTGTGGGTTGTTGTGTCTGAAAGAGAGATACAGGATCAAACTGCAAACTAGCTCACATTATTATAGATTTTGTTCTCATCATTTGTAAATGATAAGAGCATCATTTACCATATGCATATTGCCTGTGCATATAGCAGGAGAAAGAATAAAGAAAAAGAAAAGAAGAACAAGAAAAAATATTATGTATTTTCCAAACTAGTGTTATGTGTTTATAAATGGAAAGCTACGAAGAGGAAGTAGGGGGTGTATTTCAGTAACGGAGAGGGAGGGAGATGTGGGAAGTATTCAACAACTGCTTCTAAGTCTGTAACAAGCCACTACTGTGTGTGCACTCTCCAACACACAAACAAGAAGTTGAACCCATTGAGAAAGGAGCAAGTTCCATGTTTCCATATCACCGATCCCTCTCCCCACAACCTGTTGGAAGAATAAGGATGTGGACTCTTGCATTTGGTGTCACGTTTGGGTTTTTGGCATTCTCCAAGTCAGACCCAGTTCCCGGTGAGTGACCGTACCGTAACTGTGCATAGATCTCCATTTTATCTTCTCAATCTTAAAAGAATCTCATTGTTCACATATATTGTTTTGTAAGGGTGTGTCTTTGCTGGAATCGGTCTGTGTTGTTGGGAGGTAGATTGTTGTATTGTCTACGTGATGGATGAAAGCTAGTGAAGCTAGTAACATGTTTATGAAGAATGTCTGTGCTTTCGTAGATGAGATAATGGGGTGGTTTAGTCATCTATAGCAGAATACACTGTAATCTCCCTGTACAGAGAAGTGAAAAACAGAAGATATTCATATGAACAAAATTTATAGAGAGGACAACAGAATTTTAAATGAAGTACTTTCCAGTAATTCTTCAGAACTGCTGATGAGCTTTTTATGGTCTAGCAAAGATTAAAAGATTTGCCTATGGATTTTGGAGCAGGCAAAATTCTTGCAAACTTTGGCATCTAGTGCTTTGCATCTTTTGCTGGAATAAACAGGTTTGGATTTTCCTTATTGTGTTGACATGTGCTGCAACTCACTGACAGATTTAGTGGTCATTTTATGAAATCTTCCTGCGTCCAGTAGGTGTGACATTCTAGTCATGCCTGGAAATGGATGGGTGGTACCCAGAGTAAGATTCTGTGTGACCTGTAGACTCTGTTGACTGGTAGGATATGTGTGGCGTTCACTACTAATTTGAGCCTTTCGCTTTAAAATCCTACAGCTTATGCTTAGTGAAAGAACATTAATTGCATTCCAATGCCAAGAGATTTTGATATTTGGACCACATTAAAAATGGTCTCTTCAGCAGACCTGAAATATTGTTTTGGAAGTGAATATTCTTTTGTATGTGGCTCATGTACACCTGTCTAGTAGAGGGTAAGATCTTCATTTGACTATAGAACAGCTTTAATTCTTAAAGACATGTATTTCCACAAGGTGCTGGAAGCTTTCCATTTGAAGTTTGGTTGCATCCTGCTTTAAGTTTGGTCATTCGCCTCTGATTGCTATCTTTAAGAAGATGTTTCTATCTGCAGAACTGACTGGATTGGCACAAGCAACCATAACAAATTAAAAATCACATAAATCACATATATTTTGACCAGCCTAAAGCTCTGTTGAGCTTTGTTGAGTAACTGAACCTCTTGACCCTGTCTGCTGGCTTTATGTACTGAATAACTGCCACATGATTCATTGTTTGTAGGAGCAGGCTGTCGTCACTAACAAGCTCTTGTAATTAACAAAGTGGCTAAGTGTAGATTTATTCTTTTTCTATAGTCATCTTTTGTATTGTGGCTGTTACTGTTATTCTAATTATTATTGTCTCATTAATAATTAGAATGGCCTAATTATCACAATGGTACTAATATCCTGTATATAATATAATATACAGTATATAATATATTTATTGGACTACTAATTTTAATTAGTTTATTAATTATATTTTAATTTTATTGAAATATACAACAATTGCTATTAACATGCAGGTAAATGAAAAGTTTTTAAATCCAACTTAGGATTTTCAGTCTTCTTGTTACAAATACAATTCTCTAACCATTCCTCAAGCATTTTCTATTTATTCCTTAACCATGGGTATTTGAGGAATGTACAAGACATAAAGCAACCATTTTGGAATTTAGATAGCAATTAAAATGTGAATGGTGTCATATTTTATTTTATCTCTATAACAGTGCATGGAGCATGGCCATGGAACTCAACTGAAATAACACATAAAAACAAAAAGTTATAATACTGGGTTTTATGACAAAAACAGGAGCAGTGATAAAATGATTATGCTAATAAAATAAGTGTAAAGGACAGTGTCATAGGTTGAGGAACAAAGGACTGGACTGGAGAACACATGACTGGGAATCACTTAAATACATGATTAACAAGGGTGCAAACAAGAGGTAGCTGAGCATTATTAAGGTGAGGGTTAAGAAAGGGAGGAAAGACAATAAGTAACAGGCGTGGCTCGTTAGTGCCATATGTTACATTGTAAGAAAGAATCTGTAAAAAAAAAAATGGATCACGTCCTGGCAGAAAATTGCCACTACCTTTTCCGTTAAATTTACAGACATTTCGTTTAATCCTAAAATGGACATTTCCATAGGTTCATAGTATATCCTCTGTACCATTCATGGACAGTTCTGTCAAAGACAAATGATTTTGTTGATTCTCAGTTTATCCTATGTACCATTCATGGACATTTCCTTTCATTCCAAAATGAGAATTACATAGACTCACAGTATATCCTCTGTACAACTGACCCATTTGTCAATCCATCCATCCATCCATTGTCCAACCCGCTGTATCCGTATCGGGTTGTGGGGGGTCCGGAGCCTATCCCGGAAGCCCATTTGTCAATCATAAAGTGGAAATGTCTGTAAAATTACAGCATATCCTCAATAGTGGCCAAGAATTTCTTCAAATCAGGCATTTATCAAATTTTCACATTCAGTTGGGCCTTGCCATCCTATTGTGAAGTTCCCAAAAAATGCAGAAGGGTTCTTTTCAAGCCCACTGGTGTGATGATGACCCTTGGCTGAAATATTCGCCACAGAACGATGCTTCAGCTGCAGGGTTTTCATGAATGAGGAAAGGTTTCAGAACAGGACAGGATTTACTGTAAGTTTTTGGGGATTAACATGTGGAGGCAGGCCAAAGTCAAAATAAAGGAGCACCACAGCAGTGAATTACATATGCAAAGCATGGTCAGGTGGAATGCATTTAAGAAAAATACACTGCAGATGGCTTTTGCGGTAGCTGATCCTCAGATGCAAGCAGCCAAAGAAAGAGAGAGGTAGGCAAACAGAGAGGTAATCTTCCATTTAATGGACATCACGTTATTTCTGGCAAGACAATGTTTGGCCTTTAGGGGTAATGATGACATCAAACAAAGGACATTTTCTGAGTCTGGTGGATTTGCTTGGTCAATATGACAGAGTACTCAGGCTTCATCTTGATATAGTCAAGGAAAACCAAGCATCGAACCAAAAGTCCCAGGTGTCTCTCCTGTCCAATAGAACACAAAATGACCTCATAAAAGTACTTAGTGTTTATGTGAAACAAATCATACAGAAGGAAGTGACAGAAGCATCACCATTCTCTATTTTGCTGGATGAGACGTCTGATGTGTCACATATTGAGCAGGTCTCTTGTGAGATATGTGCTCAACATTACTATAATAAAGGAACGCTTCGTCCAACTATGTGACAAGGTGTCAACAATGGGAGAGGCACTGGAGAATGTGGTGATGAAGTTACTTGATGAAAATAACATGAACATACAAGATATCTGTGATAACAAGATAACAGGGATATGACGGAGCCGCCAATATGAGTGGACATTACAATGGGCTGCAGTCTCAGATTCAGAGACAAAGCTAATTTTGTATGTCCATTGCCATGCATATTGTTTAAATTTTGTTTTAGTGGAGAGTGCAACGTCCAACAATCACTTTGTGGATTTCTTCACAGTCATCAAGAAAACTTTACACATTCATTGCCAACTCTCCGAAGCGCCATGCAGTATTTGTGGAGACAGACCAATGCTTCCTTGAGCTACAGAGGCTCTCAGACAACTGGTGGAGCTGCAGGGAAAATGCCTTAAAGATAATTAGGAAGGTCCTCCCTGCTGTCCTACAGAACCTGAGGAATCTGACAGAGTGTGACCCACCTGATCTGGCTGCAGGTGATGCTAAAATGCTGTCGAGCAGCATAGATTTTGAATTTCTCCTTTGTCTTGAAATAGCAACACCAGTGTTCATGGAAACATCAATTGTCTCTAAAGCTCTCCAGCTGGATGACCTGGACTTAGTTGCCACTTACTCTGTGTTAGATGGTGTCCTAAAATGAGTAGTGGCGCTAAGGAGAGATGACCAATTCTCTCAAATCTATAATAAAGCCAGGAAAACACCAGAGGATAACGACATTGACATATCAACAGAGATTCCAGATAGACAAAGAAAAGTCCCTGCAAAACTGAAATACTCCTCCACATCAGCAACTGAAGATGGTCAAGTCTAGATCCTGGAGGAGTATTACAGGGGAAGAATATACTATACTTTTCTGGACAGACTGAGGCAGGAGCTTGAGAGGAGATTCTATGGGGAAGGGCACACTCGGGATACTGTCATGTCACTGCATAGCCACACTGACCCATTACAGTGGAAGGATTTAGGCCAAGGTTTTGGTGTAGCGCATTCAATATGCGCGTTTTATGGTCTTCAGGGGGAAGAGACCAACCTTCAGAGCTGAGAGTGTTTGGAACAACGAGTCTTGGGCACAGGTGAAGTGGCGGCGGGGATTCCAGTGTGGTGAATACCGCCGGGTTGAGAATCAAGAGGGGATCCCCTTGACGGGTCCCCGAAGGGCTTCAGGTATGCCCACCTGTTTGTGGTCTTTCCACTTCTTTTTTTTTTTTCTTTTTTTTTGCGAGCGGATGCTACGGGGATAGTGGAAAGTTCAGGCAGCCCGGACGACGCGGGAGGAAGCAATCTACAATCCAGGTGTACCTGCCTGATCAGTGTCTCTGCTACTCTGCTTCTCAACTGCTGCAAGTTTTTTCTCACCTCTTTGGTGAGGTGCGAGTCCTTGGATGGGAAAATCTCCACCAATATTTTCCTCGACCTTGCAGCAAGAGTGTGACCCACAGGGTCCTTCCGGACCTCGGGCTGTCTCAGCCAGCATATGATCTCGTTCGTCAGGCTGAAATATTCTTCCTCAGTCAGACGAGGCTTCTTCTTGTGGAGTCCGGTCATTCTGTCATAGCACAAAGCTGGGAAGCAGGCACAGGAGTCGGGGGAATCGGGTGAACACAGGGTTTATTCTGAATAGATAGACTAAGGAGTACGGAACAACAATGACCGGACTGGGGAAACATACACTGACACACACTTAAATACACTGAACTAATGAGACACAACTAGAAACAGCTGATAACATTAATATATAAAATTTAAACAACCTAATAGCAGTCAAGGTGACATTGTCTAGCCTGTAATTCTGTGCGTCCCTCCTTGGATATGCCTCCCCAGACCATCACTGACGCACCACCAAACCAGTCATGCTGAACAGTGTTGCAGTCAGCTTAATGTTCTCCTCAGCTTCTCCAGACCCTTTCATGTCTGTCTGTTCTCATCTGTGAAAAGCACAGTGTGCCAGTGGCGGACCTGCCAATTCTGGTATTCTATGGCAAATGCTAATCAAGCTCCATGGTGCCGGATAGTGAGCTTGGGGCCCAGTAGAGGATGTTGGGCCCTCAGGCCGTCCCCATGAAGTCTGTTTCTGATTGCTTGGTCAGAGAAATTCACACTAGTGGCCTGCTAGAGGTCATTTTGTAGGGCTCTGGCAGTGCTCATCCTGTTCCTCCTTGCAAAAAGGAGAAGATACTGCTGATGGGTTAAAGACCTTCTATGGCCCTGTCCAGCTGTCCTAGAGTAACTGTCAGTCTCTTGGAGTCTCCTCCATGCCCTTGAGACTGTGCTGGGAGACACAGCAAACCTTCTGGCAATGGCATGTATTGATGCACCATCCTGGAGGAGTTGGACTAACTGTGGAACCTCTGTAGGGTCCAGGTATTGCCTCATGCTACCAGTAGTGACACTGACCATAGCCAAATGCAAAACTAGTGAAAAAAGTCAGAAAAGATGAAGAGGGAAAAATGTCAGTGGCCTCCACCTGTTAAACCATTCCTGTTTTGGGGGTTGTTTCATTGTTGCCCTTCTAGTGCACCTGTTGTTCATTTCATTAACACCAAAGCAGTTGAAACTGCTACTTACCTGGTTAGATCGATATCCAAGATTTGATGCTATAGTCTGATTAAAAAGTGTTCCTTTTAATTTTTTTGAGCACAGCGGAAATTTCCTTTCCTATTATCACAGTGCAATGGACCCTATTTTTACAGACTTTTGTTACAGTGTAGGGAGGAAACAGATGGGCATCAAGAGGAATAATGTGGCACTAAGGGCACTGAGGGAACTGCAGGGCAGGAGCCAGAGGGCAGTAAAGGGACTGCAGATCAGGAAGAGGAAGGTACCAAGGGATGTGTAGGACAGGAGCAGGAGGGTGTCGGGTTGGCTGTGGCCGGGGAGTCGGGTGTCAGGCTAGTGGCAGCCTGCAGGGGAGTAGGCGGGCACTGGGGTGACTACAGGAGATGGTGAGGTTCGCACCAAGGCAACTACGGGGGACAGTGAGACGGGTGCCAGCGAGATGACAGGAGACCATGAGGCATGACATATGGAAACAGTGAGGTGGGCACCTGCAGGATGCCTGGAGACAAGGCTGGATCTAACAGAACAACAGGAGATAAGGCTGGATCTGATGGGACAGTAGGTAGCGAACAGGGTACAGCTGGGACACCTGGAAGCAAGCAGGGTGTAGCAGAGGACACCTGGGTATGGGCAGGGTGCAGCCAGGACACCTGGAGTGCAAGCAAAGTGGCCCTCTCTGGGCCAGGTGCCAGGAGAATGGGTAGACTGTTCTTCACACCTCAATTAGCCCCTGAACCCCTTCCCCAACTTTGTACCCAGTATGGGGTTGACACTGGTGGGACAACTCACGCGGCGGGAGGCTCAACGAGTTTATCGGGTTTGTTGGGCACCAAGTTACTATCAGGGTCAATTAGTGGATTGTCCATGAATCACTGAGGTGTGCAGACCGGAGGCTTGGGTGGAGATAGCAGGCTGGGTGTAGAAAAAATCATGCACACAGAAACATGTAGCATGTTAGGGTCCTGGGAGCAGTTGCCAGGCAGTTTGTAGAGTCCAATCACTTTGTCGCAGGTCGAGAGATGAAGGACTCAGGAGCAGGTGTGGTGGTGAAATAAAAGCAGTTTTACTAAACTGAAGAACATTGGCTAGAAATAAACAGGATCACAGGGGATCACTATTGAAGGATCAGAACATACTGTAAGAAGGCACAGGCAACAGTTAGGCAAACAGCAAACTGTTTCGATGGGTTAGTAATTTTCTTAGTCTTACAGGATGGAATGGCAGCTCACAGGAGTGGTGTTAGAAGGAGCTTGACATTGGGAGGTAACAAATTTGCCCTGGGAGTGAGGGGGGTGGTGGTGATGTATATTGCAATGGACACACATGCAACAGTCATGTTGTAAAAGCTTGTGATATGAGAGATAATGAAGATGTCATCATTTAAAATAAGACTAACGCTGTTTAGAGCGCAGTTTCACAAGGAAACGGTAAGTGGGGGTCTGCCGATATCCCTGTACCCCCATTTCTGATGCCCCGGTTATGGGGTCAGTGGAGTTTTTGTGTCTTCATGTGAGTTTTTCACACATTCATTGGGTTTTTTCTTACAATCCAGGTGACATGTGGATAAGTGAATTGGTGTCTCTAAATTGTCCCTAGTCTCAGTGTGAGCCCTGTGATGGACTGTGATGCTCTGTGATGGATTGTGATACCCTGTGATGAACTGTGACACCAGGTGATAGACTGTGATGCTCTGTGATGGATTGTGATGAACTGTGGTGGACTGTGATGCCCTGTGATGGACTGATCCAAACTTTTCCTAGCTCTGTGACCTGTGATTCCTATATTAGATATGCAGTTATGGAAATAAATTGATGATTTTTTTTTAATGGTTCTGTAAAGTGCCTATGTGATCTAATCCTGTTTGAATTAAATTCAAAGCTAAAGACAGGAAAATAAGCACAAAACTAAATATAGTAAGGAATTAGTATGGAGGGAAGTGGATGTTCATTCTTATGCTGTCTCTGCAGAACTGTCTCGGGGATGCAGCTTCATGGGGGTGTTCCACGTGGAAGGGAGGAGCCGGTACTCGTTGACTTTCAAACAGGCCGAGCAGCTGTGTCTTCACCTCAGCGCGACATTGCCTGACAAGGAGCAGGTCATTAAGGCTTATGAAGCAGGCATGGAGACGTGCAGGTGAGCCTGAGAGGCACTGAAATTGTACAGTTACCATAGTAGGACTGTATGGAAGCTTATGAGATATCACTGTGTCTTCATGTGTCCAGAGCTGGAGGTTAAACTCTCTCTACCATCTGTGTGCATGTGTGTGTGTGTGTGTGTGTGAGTTTACATGTTCTCCATGTATCTATGCTGATTTTCTTGGGGTTTCCACCTACAGTCTACAAGCATGCAGTTAATCTAATTGGCACTTCTAAATTGCCCACAGTGCCTGTATGAGTGTTTGCCCTGTGGCAGACTTTCACCCCATCCTGGGTGTCCCCCTGCCTAACACCCTAACCAAGACTTTGTAGTAATTATGCGGTAATGGAGGATGTACGAATATAAAGCATTTATGTTGTCTGAATTGTTTAACTGAAAACACCATAACATGAGGTTAGCATATCAGCAGGACACATTGCAGAAGATTTAGAATGAGATGAAGGATTAAAACAAAGCACATGTACTGAAACACATAATTAGGGGCCAAGCACCGAAGGTGCGTAGTTAAATCTTGTTTCTGTCTTGCCAATCTGGTTTTGATTTTATCTAGGGCAAATCACATGGCACAAATGAAGAAGTCATCTGTGAGCAAACTTTAAATGTCTGAACTAACCATATAAGTTATTATGACAAAAAACTATTAATAGGAAGATCTAGTTGTTGTATAATGCATTTTCATAAAAGGAATGCATCTATTGCATCACTGGATCAGATGTGATGGTAATGCTTTACGTTAACTGTACCTTCATAATGTATTTATAATGCATTCATACAACATAAGCATAAGTAAACTTTAACATCCTAACATATAACAGCTTTAATATACATTAATAACAAACTTTATATCAGGGCTGCAATTAAAGATTATTTTGGTACTAATCTACTAATCTGTCAATTTTGTTTTTTTTGATTACTGGATTAGTGAACAATTTTCTGTCACGCCCTCCATCTCTGCTGCCTGTGGCATGGCTCCATTTCTGGGCTCCAGTGCATATTTTACCTCACCTGCTCAAGTCTGCACACCTGTGAATGTCACCCTGTCCAATCTCTGCCTTGACATAACATAACACAACATAACATGACATGATATGACACGATATGACATGACATAATATAACAACATTTTCGCACAGCAAATTAAAATGACCCATTCAAATTTGAGAATTTGAATTTAAACAAAATTAAATTAATTAAATTTTATAAATTAAAGTGCAAGTAGTCTTTTGAACAAAAAGAGTATATGTAAATAAGTAACTGAAATAGCAGCCTGTAAACCTGCCTTGCAGGTTGTGCAAGTTGTGACTCTGCAGGTCCTAAACAAACTAAAGAATAATTTTGCTTAGTGACATTTAAGCCCATAAAAGTAAAAAAAAAAATCCACCCTATTTGAAATCGTGTTGGGTCTGGAAGTCCAAAAGTTCAAATAAGGCTTCAAATGTAAATAAAAAGAACTTCTTCCAAAGTGACTATTAACAATAGTTTACAATCATTTTAAATTGCAGTGTAGGAACATGAGCATATTGATGTGCTCTGGAGTGAGGCTGGCTCTCTTCTTTGAGGTGATGTTCCCAGCTGCTGAAAAGAGACACTCAAAGGGAGTAGAAGTAGCGGGAATATACAAGAATGATGCAACAGTTAGAAACTTTACCTCAATCAACCTCCACCAAGACAGGGAACTTTCTCTCATTGAGATGGGGTGCTCTCCAAAGTACATCAGCACCTGCCATGGAATAACAGATAAAACATGCCTGCTGGCTCAATCTGGCATGTTAAATTTGATTTTAAATGTTTATTAATATGCACTGTTCCTATTTACATAAATAAATCTTACTTCATTAGTGATCACTTGGTTGTGCACATCCTGTTCATTGGTCACACCATCCTGTCATTGTCTGTTGAGTCACATCCAAACAGTGAATCTACAGCTGAAACAGAGCTTTTTGGAGTTCTCTAAGCTAAGGCTGTAGCATCCCTGTCGGCTGATGCTGTGACTTCTTCATTCCCGCTGCAGCGCTGGTCATTCACAGTAGTACTCCCCTTATCATTTGTGACGGTGACCCCTCTGAACCAGCTGTCTGGAGGACCTGCATAGGAGCACTCTGACCAGAGGAACCAGGGCAGAAACTGTCACATAACTTTCACCACTCAAGTGGACAGTGGGACATTCAAATGCCTGGAGAGCTTTTGCCAGTTCTTCTAATAGGCTCCATTTATCAGCTTTGAAATCTAGGCATTGCTTGCCTCTCTGTGTTACTACTGGATCAGACAGAGCTGCAGTCAGTGACCATTACTCTTCCATATAATAGGTGCTGTTCCACATGGTAGAAATGTCTTGGATTAGTTTGTGTTCCGAGCCCCCATCTGTATCTGCTTGGTCGCCACTGAGGGTATTTTAGTGCATGATTGATCACCTGTAAAGTGCAGGGCCGTGCAGAGATGTTTGAAGGGGCGGGTGCTCAAAGTTAAAAAAGGGCACTTAGAACCAGGCTGAATAACAAGAACTCACATTCATCAAGAATCTAATATGGAATCACATCATACTATATCACTGCCATCGGGTGGGACAATGCAAAGCAAACG
>JAODLC010000007.1:25870163-25880619 GCA_026781145.1 Hippopotamyrus pictus
GAGCTATTAGTTAAGTTCTCCCCAAATGAGCTTGATGGGCCGAATGGCCTCCTCTCATTTGTAAATTTCTTATGTTCATAGATACTCCTGGAGGCTTGTTCACGTTGGATCCGAGTCCTGCCATCGTTTATCCTAGAGGCACTTCAGATCCCAGGCCCGTCAGCTCTGTCACAACAGCCGCTGAGCAGACCATGGAAACCACACCAGGGATCATAGAACCCACAGCCCAGTCAAATTCTGGTGAAGCTCCTAACACACACAAAAAACAGAATCATCCAATCAAAGGCATGACATCTATCTCTCTTTAATTGTTTCTGTATCAATTGACCATAACGTATTTGTGATTTGAATAAAAATATCTAGTATGTATTTATCATGTAGTGTAAGGAATATTACTGTAAAAATAGATAAAAACCATATGGAATGCATAATAAGTGATCAGTGAAATTTATTGTTTATTGTTTTCATAGTAATCTTGAAATAATGCTAAGATGTAGTAGCTGTGTCTGTAGTTTCTTAATGTATAGAATGTCATGTAATAAATATATTAAATATTTCATTGTTTGAGATAAAACCTACTTTATGGTTTCAAATGGGAGGTATAAATATTTAGCATTTTATGGGTTCCAGTTGTTTTCTCCTCTTAGTAGAACCAGATTGTTACACTCATAGTTACATTCTTGTATGTTCCAACAGAGTGGGTTATCATCTTGATTGTAATTCTTGCTGTGGCCCTCATCCTCCTTGTGTGTTTCGCTGTCTCGTTTAGGAAGAGGTAGGTGTTCCTCCTCTGCTTCCCGTGGTTAACCTACCATTCCCGTGGACCGGTGTCACAGTTGTGTATATTAAAGGCTGCTATGATTAAAAGCTCAGCATCCTGCCAGCAGATAGTGCGATAACTGATTCATGTGATCTTGCAGCTTGTGTGGTAAGCATGCAGTACTGACAATCGCCTCTGAGGAGCCGTCTGAGAGCAAGGCTGCCACGGCAAAAGGTCAGGAGATGGTGACGCTAATAAATGAGGAAGGGGTTCAGAAGAACAGCTCTGTGGAAGAAAGCAAATTCATAACGACCTCCACAAAGAAAGAGCGCGCAGCCTGAGACATGGCAGTAGGATCATGAAGTCCTGTTGTCACTATTGGTGTTCATCCGCTACATCAAGACAGCCAAGAGTAATGAACAATCAAATAACCAATTATGTTTGTAAATAGTTAGTAAAAAAAAGCTAAAACTTTATGTAATCATTAAGATCTGAAATTAAATTTTATATATACTAGAAGAAATATGTTGGACAAGAACTTTTGCAAGGAGTGTCTTAGTAATATGTCAGATTTATAAATTACACAACTATCCATTTTAAAATGTAATGACTATTGACTATGAATGTACCTGTGCTTGCAAACTACATGTCCTGTGTAAAATACACTGTATTGCCAAACGTATTGGGACACATGCCTTTACACACACATGAACTTGAATGACATGCCCTTAATACGTAGGCTTTAATATGGAGTTGGCCCACCCTTTGCCACTATAACGGCTTCAACTCTTCTGGGAAGGCTGTCCACAAGGTTTAGGAGTGTGTTTATGTGACCTTTCTACCAGGAGAGCATTTGTGAGGTCAGGCACTACTGTTGGACGAGAACAACAATGTTGGATGATTCCCTCACAGTGCAGCAATCCCAGCAGCCTCTGCTCAGACAGGGCAGGCGAGGAAGGAGCATGCGCTGCTCTGTGATTTTATGTGGCCTACCACTATGTGGCTGAGTTGCTGTTGTTCCCAATTGCTTCCAATTTGTTATATTACCACTAACAGTTGACCGTGGAATATTTACTAGCAAGGAAATTTCATGACTTATTGCACAGGTGGCATTCCATCACAGCACCATGCTTGAATTCACTGAGCTCCTGAAAGCGACCTATTCTTTCGCAGTTGTTTGTAGAAGCAGTCTGCATGCCTAGGTGCTTGATTTGATATACACCTGTGGTCGTGGAAGTGATTGGATGACATGAATTCAATGATTTGGAGGGGTGTCCCAATACTTTTGGCAATATAGTGTACATTTTCATGTGGCACTCATGTGATCTCATGTGTGCCTTCTGTACAAAGTAGAGGACAATATGACCACAGACTACATGGTATACTGTATATATTACAGTAAGTATATGTTACAATGACCATATTCTTTAAGGTTTTGGTAATCAGAAAAATACTTAATACCCTTCAGAATCTGAAGTTTTAGCATTGGGGTTTTTAATAAAAGATAAATCGTAAAATATGCACCATTTCTATGCATCGTTTTGTTGAAAGGGACCAAATAGCCTTGCAAGGAATGTAACAGGTACAGTACATTTGCACATGGATGGAGTAAGTAACCAAAAGGTATGGATCCATAATGATCTACCTAGTGCTTTTATGTTCATTAAAAATAAATTTGTAAAAAATATGAAAAAGCTCTACTGATGTACACTATATGGGCAAAAGTATTGGGGCACCTGGCCATTACACAGGAACTTTTATGACATCCCATTCTAAATCCATAGGCTTCAGTGTGGAGTTGGTCCCCCCTCTTTAGCTATAACAGTGGCCACTGTTTTGGGAAGGCTTTCCGCAAGATATTGGAGTGTGCCTGTGGGAATTCTTGCATTTCCATCAAGAAAAGCGAAGAGCATTTGTGAGGTCAAGCACTGATATTGGATGTGAAGGTCTGGCTCACAATCTCCGTATTAGTTCATCCTAAAGGCATTTGATGGGGTTCAAGTTAGAGCTCTGTGCAGGCCAGTCAAGCTCATTACTTTATGGACCTTGCACTGGGGCACAATCATACTGGAACAGAAAATTCAAGTAAATTTGATTCAATTTATTTTTATATAGCACCTTTCACAACTGATTCATCCCAAGGCACTTTACATCGATGTGTTGTAATAGATCACATCATTAGAGTAATGTGAAACAGGGAAAAAGAAGGAAAGAAATTAAATAAATAAAACCAGATGACAATGGAAGAGAGAAACCCTGTAGTAAGGAGAAATAAAAACCTCTGGGACTCCAAGGTCAACTGGCTGCCCAACCCACCTGGGCATACTAACATTACTAAAAACAGAAAAGAGTGAATTTGCTTGCTAAAAGCTAGGTGTAAACTGTGATTAAGGATGAAGACAAAGTCTATCAATGAGTTTGTTATCCATGTTGGCCTATGTAGGGTGGCCAAAGTGCATCAATAAGTCTGTTTTCCACACCAGCTTGTGTAGGGTGGCTCTGAAGGCTGTACCCACAATGATACAGTTTGTAGGTCCCATTTGCAATGTCACTCCTCCATGGGACTGAACCAGGACTCCGGCTCTGATGGTGCTCACCCCGGGCACCACCCGGACATGTGGGAAAGCAGAGAGCATGGATGGTCAGAACATGCGTTGACACATAAATGGACAAGCATAGTAGATAAAAATGGCATGTACAGCAGCACTAGCAGCCATAGTCATGTTATGTGTTATGTGCTAGGCTGCGGGAAAGCTAAACTGAAGTAACAGGTCTTCAGTCAAGATTTAAAGACTGAGACCGAATCGGCATCCTGAACATAGGCTGGTAAACCATTTCACAATATTGGGGCCCTGTAGCAGAATGCTTTACAGCCCACTGTCACTTCATTATATGTGGAACAACAAGGAAACCTGCATTCTGTGATCTGAGTGGACGATGCGGCTTGTAAACTTGAAGTAATTCTGTCAAGTAGACAGGAGCTAGACCTTTAAGTGCCCCCAAACTGTTCCCCCAAAGTTACAGAATTGTACAGAATGTCTGCTGAAGCATTAAGAGTTCCCCTCACTGGAACTAAGGGGCCTAGCCCAACCCCTGAAAAACAACCACATACCATTATCACTTCTCCACCAACCTTTACAATTGGCATAATACAGTCAGGCAGGTAAAGTTTTCTTGGCATTCACCAAACCCAGACTCATCCATCAGACTTCCAGACAGGGATTCGTCACTCCACGGAACACGTTTCCACTGTGCCACTTTATGGCTGAGTTTCTGTTGTTTCTATATGCTTCCACTTTGCCACAATACCACTTACAGCCAGTGTTAATTTTATCAAGTAAAATTTTGATTATAAGTATTCGCTACTAGTTATACTAATAAAGGCCAAAATCTCCACTAGCTGCCCTAGTGAGGGTGTTTTGACCTCACTAGTGTGACTAGTAAGGGGCAATTGTCCACTAGTGACACCAGTGAGAGTCTATTTGCCCTTACTAGTGACACTTGTAAAGGCCAAAATCTCCACTAGTTGCCCTAGTGAGGGTGTTTTGACCTCACTAGTGTGACAAGTAAGGGGCAATTGTCCACTAGTGACTCCAGTGAGAGTCTATTTGCCCTTACTAGTTACACTAGTAAAGGACAAAATGAACACTAGATAACTAATTTAAGTGTCTTTTGCCCTACTAGTTACACTAGTGAGACTAAAGGTGTTTACTAGTAGTACTAGTGAAAGCCAAAATGCTCACTAGTGGCACTAGTTGCGCAAAATTCTAATCAGGAGGTGGGAAAGAGGCAAACTTTGAAGCTTCCTATGGGTTCTCCAGTAAAAGCTGCACCCAGCCAAAATGTAACCCTACAAAGCCTGGTGAGCTTTTACTGTCATTAGCTACCTGCATGCAATCCATGCAGAATAAAGCATGAAAATGAACCTAAAAGGTATTAAATCATTTTAATGTTTGTGCAAATACACAACAGTGAAACACAAAGATGAGTAATCAGTTTTTATTGTGCACGTAGGCTAAAACAAAACTGCTTCATTACAAATATGAGACACCAAACTGGACCAAAACAGAGTGACACCATGTGCCTATACTAAACTATAAATGCAGATTTTTATAAAAAAAGACATTGATGCAATGGGCACATAAAACAAAACTTTACCCTTGTACTTCACTTATAGCATTACTCAAGGACCCGATGCATGATAATGGATGATTTTGTTGACTGTCAATAATCGGGTCTAAAACTGCCTTTAGATACATTTTGTTCTAATGAATCACACTACCACAAAAGGCTGCCGCTATACAGTTCAGCACAATTCAGAGCGGGCCCTTTAAGGATTTCCAGTTGGCAGTTTGAATTCTGACCAATCAAAATCCTTGTCCCGCCTGCTTCATTTGCATGCGGTTTACTAGTGGCACTAGTGACATAATCTTGCAGCTTACATGTTAACTAGTGAGTGCCAAAATGTCCACTAGTGACACTAGTAAAGGCCACAATGTCCACTAGTTGCACTAATTAGGACCTTTTGAACTCACTAGTGACCATTGTAGCGGGACTCCGCTGGCCAGAGGACTGCTTGAGGATTTTCTACCGTAAAGCCCTCAATCCCGAGATCCAGGACGAGCTCATGTCCCGGGGTTCCACCTTGTCATTCGAGGACTTCATCGGGCTGTCAGTCACTCTGGACAACAGTTGGAAGATCCCCTCTCACTCCAACGGAGAGAAGACGGTTAGCGCAGGGGCTGTGTCAGTACTGCAGAGAGGTTGGACACACACTCTGTGCCTGTCAAGTCCGTCCACCTCGTCCCGAACCCACTACGAAGGTAGGCAAATCCATTTTTTTGGGGGTCTCACAAGCTCAGTTAATGGTCCCAATTGAATTATGTACGGGGAGAACAGTGTCTGCTTGAGCACTGGTCGATTTGGGAGCAGCCGGTAATTTTATGGATCAGACACTGGCACAGCGTTTACAGATGCACTTGCAAACTCTCTCTACACCCATTTCAGTTTTGGGTGTCAGTGGTGAGCCACTACCAGGAGGTAGAATCACGCATCGAATGGGCCCGGTGACTCTCCGACTCGGCGTGCTACATGTGGAAAGACTGAACTTTTTACTTCTTCCATACGCCAAGGATCCAGTGATCTTGGGCCTTCCGTGGCTACAAGAGCCTGACCTGCAGATCCTCTGGTCCTCGGGGGAGCTAGTTGCCTCAAACAAGGTATCATCCACCCATCCACCTCCCCAGTCACTGCAGTATTCTTTTTTGTAAAGAAGAAGGATGGGGGTCTCCGCCTGAGCATTGACTACAGAGCCCTCAACGAAATCACTGTTCGACGATGGGAACCCCTGCCGCTAATCCCCTCGGCAGTAGAACAGCTCTGTGAAGCCAGCATATTCACCAAGTTGGATCTCCGTAGTGCCTATAACTTGGTGAGAATTCGTAAGGGGTTGAATGGAAGACTTCTTTCATCGCCAACACAGGGCAATATGAATACAAGGTTATGCCGTGTGGGTTGGCTAACAGCCCCTCTATATTCCAGGCCTTCATGTAGACCGTTTTCCAGGACATGGTTAACTGGTTCATGGTTGTGTACACTGATGATCTTGATCTTGATTTCCTCCCCGTCTTTCTCTCAACATGTCAACCATGTATGATAGGTTCTCCAGAGATTCTGAGAATATCACCTCTTTGCAAAAGGGGAGAAATGTGAGTTCCACCGTACCTAAGTGCAGTTCCTGGGTTACGTCATTCGGCCTGGAGAGGTTGCCATGGACAAGAGAAAGGTTGCAGCCATTCAACAATGGCCACCTCCCCGCACCATCAAGGAGCTACAACGATTTTTGGGGTTTGCTAAATTCTACTGCCGTTTCATCCGCAATTTTAGTCAAGTTGCTGCACCCCTCAAACTGCCAACCCTCAGGAAGAAGATCTGGATCCTGCCTAGTATGGACTCCAGAGGCCGACTGAGCCTTTCGGTGGCTAAAACAAGCCTTCTGCTCTGCCCCCGTTCTCCAACAACCTTGCCCTGAGAACCCCTTCGAAGGTCGAGGTGGATGCCTCAGAGGCCAGAGTTGGAGTCATCCTCCACCAGCGGAACCAGGTAACTGGTCGCCGACATCCGTGTGCTTTCTTTTTGAAAAAAATTGTCCCCGACAGAACACAACTACGATGTGGGAGACAGAGAGCTGCTAGCTATCAATATGGTGCCAGAGGAATGGAGGCTCTGGCTCGAGGGGGCTCACCACCCCTTTCAGGTGTTTACCGATCATTGGAATCTCGAGTACCTACAAGGGGTGAAAAGGCTGAACCCGCTGGGCTATGTTCTTTGCCAGGTTCGACTTAAAGGTTACTTACCTCCCAGGAAAAAAGAATGTTAAGGCCGATGCCCTCTCTCGCCAGTTTGACCTGCCCGAGGCCATCTCACAAGCTAAGTCGGTGCAATCTCCTTCCTGCTTCGCCACCACCATCTCTTGATCATTAAAGAGTCGATTTGTGTCGCTAACTAGTGCTCAGTGCCCCCATCAGGATACCCAGCGGATCGGCTGTACGTCCCCAATCCTCACAGGAGCTGCTCCCAGCTCAAATCATCCCATCTACCTCCAGCCGGCTTACTCCAGCCCTTGCCCGTCTCAGCCCTGGTCCCATATGGTGATGGATTTCATTACAGACCTCCCTGCTTCACAAGGTACCACCACCATATTAACTGTAGTAGATAGATTCTCCAAGATGTTCCATCTCATCGTGCTGCACAAGCTCCGTAATGTTGCTGACCTTGCTGAGATCCTCATTACCTGGATATTCCAGTATTATGGCTTTCCGGAGGACATAGTATCAGATCGGAGCCCTCAGTTCACCTTCTGAGTGTTTTGTGCCCTCTGTACTAAATTAAACATCTCTCTCAGTCTCTCCTCCGCTTATCATCCCCAGTCCAATGGCTTGGCAGAATGGACCAATCAAGAGGTGTCAAAGGTCCTACGACTTCTCTGTAAAGACAAACCCACAGAGTGGGTGACTCATCTCGTCTGGGCGGAGTATGCGCTGAGCACCCGGGAGAACCCCGTAACCCACATGTCTCACTTCCAGTGTGTTCTAGGGTACCCTCCCTCGCTCTTCCCGAGGGAGACAACCGCAGGAGACATACCCCGAGTCGAGGAATAGTACCGAAGGGCGTCGTGCCCAGTGGACCCTATCCAACCAAGCAGCCCAGCAAAAGACCCAAGCCAATCACCGGCGATGCCCAGCTCCACCATATCGAGTGGGGCAGCGGGTCTGGCTCTCCACCCGCAACCTGAAGCTTCTGTCCTGCCATAAGCTGTCAACCCGGTACATTGGACCCTTCCGGATCATGCAACAGGTGGGGCCTAACACATTCTGGCTCCAGCTCCCCGAAGTATATTGAATCTGCCCCACGATTCACGTCTCTCTACTGAAACCGGTGCAGTACAGCCCAGCTCACCCCTCTACAGAGGTGGCAGGTCCTCCACCCCGCACCTTGCAGGATGGTTCCAAGGTCTACCAGGTCCGGGCACTCCTGGACTCTCACCAGCGTGTTGGAGTGCTGCAGTACTTAGTGAATTGGGAGGATTTCGGCACCTAGGAGCAATCTTGGGTACAGAGCTTGAACATTCTGGACCCCAACATGATTGCGGGGTTCCATCAGAGGCACCCAACCAAGCCGAAGCCGCAGTCCTGGGGCTGTCTGCGACGGCGGAGCAATGCAGTGGCAGGCAATTACCACCTAATCGCTACATTACTTAAAACAAAAGCTTGTAGTAAAGCCTTAGTAACATTGAGAAGTATTCTTGCCATGCTTATGTGCACTACTGAGCGTTTTCTTGTCTATTGTCTCTCCCGCTTGCCCTGCCCTGCCTGCCTGCCTGCCTACCCATTCCTGCCTGTCCTGCTTGCCTTCCCTGTCCTTTTGCCCCGATCTACCCTCCTTGTCTCTCCCATCCCCTCGTCGTCTCGTCTAGTCCCTGCACGTAGGACTGACCTGCCCAGCTAACGACCCACGGAACCCGACCCGACTACCCTTTTGGATTTCCCTACTGGATTTTGGTGCACCTAGCTTATTAAGTTCAGAGTAACCTTTGTTACTCTGTATCACGGGGTCTGTCTCTTCCCTGGTTTCCGGACGCTACACAGATTTCTTTTTTGTTTTTTTATTCCATAGAGTTATTTTTTTATTATTTATTATTATTTTTATTTTAGTGATTATTTGTCATTGTAGACACACCACAGCACACAGTGCACAACAACGAAATGTGTCCTCTGCTACACACACACACACTTACAGTGGCCAGTTTCAGCACGCGCACACACAGTGCCCAGTTACAGTGCACACACACACAGCGCCCAATTAGAGCTCACGCAGCGACACACACTGTGTGATGTTATAGCACAGCCACGCAGACACAGTGCCCTGGTACCGCACGCACACAAACAAACACACATGCATCGCCCACATAGAGCACCCACACACACACACACACACACAAACAGAGCCCCCGGTTAGAGCTCACACACAAACACAGTGCCCAGTTTCAGCGCAAACATACACAGTTCCCAGTTACAGAACGCATGCGCGCGCACACACATACACACACACACACAGCCCCCAGTTAGAGCTGACACACACACACACTGTGCACTGTTACAGTGCACACACACAGACACAGTGCCCTGTTACTGCACACACACATACACAGTGCCCATTTAGAGCTCACACGCACTCACACAGTGCCCTGTTACTGCACACACACATACACAGTGCCCATTTAGAGCTCACACGCATTCACACAGTGCCCTGTTAGAACACACGCATGTTTTATGCTGCAGTCTGATGGCCAAAATTTAGTACTACCATTTAAAAACATTAAAATTATCTTTTCTGGTAATTGCAATACTTACATTCAGCCAGGACATGGTAGCAAGAGAAAAAAAAAAATTCCCACGGTTATTAAGATAATTCACAAGGTAAATTTATTGTGTGTCTATGTGTATGTGTGTGTTTTACTACACTTAGGGGACAATTTTATCAAAGCCTATGCAAACCCACACATACACACACACACAGAGCCCCCGGCTAGAGCTCACGCAAACACATACACACAGTGCCCTGTTACAGTACACACACATACGCACATACACACACAAACAGTGCTCAGTTACACCTCGCACACACACACAGCCCCCAGTTAGAGCTCACACACACACAGTGCCCAGTTACAGTGCAAACATACACAGTGCCCAGTTACAACACACACACACAGAGCCCCCGGTTAGAGCTCACACACACTCACACAGTGCCCTGTTACAGCACACACACGTTTTATGCTGCCGTCTGGTGGCCAAAATTGAGTACTACTATTTAAAAACATTAAAATGATCTTTTCTGGTAATTGCAATACTTACATTAGGCAAGGAGATGGCAGCAAGAAAATAGAAAAATAATTTTCCCACGGTTATTAAGATAATTCACAAGGTAAATTTATTTTGTATTTGTGTGTCTGTGAGTATGTGTGTGTTTTACTACACTTTGGGGACAATTTTATCAAATGTGATCTATGCAAACCCACATACACAGTGCCCAGTTACAGCGCGCACACATACATAAACACACACACTGTATTAATGAGAGAGAACTACCTGTATCTACCATTGCCAAAAACTGCTGCCCCCTGATGGTGATTGG
>JAODLC010000008.1:18379-32345 GCA_026781145.1 Hippopotamyrus pictus
TCAACTTTAAAGTAATTCGTAAAAGCTGAAGTAGCTCATAGCGTCCCTCCTGACATGGATTAGGTGGTCACCCTAATAACATCTATGTAGCCGCTTGATACGTTAGTTCAGATTTTCAGAAATGAAGTGAGGTTGCAGATCGAAAGGTGTCTTTGCACTTATCACATATAAATTGCAGATGATTTCATTGTACCTGCTATCTCCAGGTAGCCCTCCTTGGTTTTGACTGTGATTTCCTCCGGTGAGAAGTCTTTCACATCCAGCACAATCTTCCAGCAGTCGGGCCCGGTCCTGAACTCTGACACCCCCCCAGATACCCGGTGTTGGTGCTGGGGGCCAGGCAGGCTGGATGGGGCAAAGAGCGGGGTCCGCGTATACCCCGGCCAGGTTGACGTAGCAAGGCGGCGTCGGGCCCAGTTGATCCAGCCAAGGTCCCCCGGCTCCAAGAACGGAGGCAGCCCTAAGTCCTGCTCAAAGATCCGGCTCGGCCGAGCCCAATCATGGAAAGGGTCCGAGTTCATGTCCCGGTGGAAGAGCGGGCGTGGTACCACCTTGCTGTGGTCGGTCATGGCGGAGCGAGGAACAGGAGTGTGGGAAGAGGACGCAGAGAGATGCGACAGACAGCGAGAGCTCGAATACAACACAGTTCAAAAGGCTGTTGTAATGCCCGGTTAAATGGAAGGCAGCTGTGAGCCAAGAGGAGCTGTTGGATTTCTCTAGAAAAGTTTGGGGGGTGGGGAGGCAGATTAATGGCCAGAGCTTAAAGTAACAATAGCTCAGTACTCTGGAGAATTCATTTATGTATCCGAGCTGTCGGCAGTGACACTTACTCAGCAGGAACAGTGATCCTATGAGAGGGGAAGGTGGGGATGAGGTGATGCTTCTGGAAGGTGAGGAGGGAGGGGTCACTGCCGCACCGCTTGGAGATGGAGATGCTGACTGCCCCTATTTATAGCCCTAGAGGGGAAATGGCAAATAGTTGGCTGATGACTGTGGTCACGGGGATGTTGTTGCTTCCCACCGCCCTCTATAATCCCGTCATATCCCAGGGACCTCCGCTGGCTCCGTGGTGACCGGAGCCTGGGCCCCCCCAGCACGGAGATGTGTGTTTGTTGTACGGTAAGGTGTGCTTTCTGCAGGAGGCGTCGCCCGGGACAGATTCAGGGAGACTCGCTCCAGTGGCAACCAACAGGAAAGATCTGGGAATGCAGACCCCCATTGCTGCAGGGGCCAGCTGGCTTATATTCCACCTCTGAGCTGTGAAAGAAGGTGCTGTGTTTGACGGAGATGGAGTTCCCACTGCTGTTAATGCTTTTTGTTTTGTATTCATGAGGACTAACTAATGCACACTTCGGTTGATTTTTGTTTGGTGCTTGGATATTATAACTGGTCTGCATTGCAAATATTCAAAGTCACAGAAAAATACAAAAGCCTGGAATAAAAATCTGAATGATTTCAGTACTAGAAAAAATTCTAGTCCCTGCTAAAAATAAAATACATGTGTGAAATATATTGTAATATGAGAGAGGAACCTTTCCTGAAGTATTGTAGGTCTAAAAACGTTGGTGGTGGATCCATGGCTATGCAGCGTTCTTTGATGAATTAATATTTCCATTATCAGGGGAAAATCAGAGAGCTGTTTATCTTAGCTACAGCAAGGCTGACAGCGGCAGGTGGACTGCTGTACAGTCAGCAGGGCGGTGAGGAATTTCACCGATGGAGACAGTGCCGGGCGGGGCCCCGCGGATCTCCGCTGGGATCTAATGCGTTAGGATCACCTAGGAGAACGCGGGGGGAATTTCGCGCAAAAAAGTTGGCGAGGTGTGAGCAGCAGCAACAAGAGGAACAAGAGGAACAACAACAGCAATAACAAGAACATCAACAACAGCAATAACAAGAACATCAACAACAGCAGCGACAACAATTATAATAATACTAATTATAACACAGAAAAAAGAGAGCTGGACGTTTTCAGTAAATGGACTGGAGATAGAAGAGGATATACAATCACAGACTAACACAGAAAAATATAAAATCAGAGTTATAAAGTCATCTAAGAATATGTAATCACTCCCATTCAAAGAAAACTTCTCCGATCATACAGAAAGTTCAGCACTCACCAGCCCACTGGGTACAACCCCAGAACACTTCCCGAGAGTATCCGAAGTTGTGATAAATACAGCCTACGCCCCTTCGCTTAGGCAACCTAACAGTCAAGGCCAGTTACGGTGCGATATTCTCCCGTAACTCCCTCAGCGAATGAGATCACTGCCGTTTGATAAAGTACAGCGCGTCCTGGCAATAATCTCTGGCAGAGGAGGGTCCACTGAAATTAAACACGTCTGACATTTATTGTGCTTCACTTACTTCGCCCCGCACAATAGGTGAACTGTTTAAATGAAAACAGAAATGCAAAGAATTTGCAGTTTCCAAGCAGTCACAGGACGATGTGTCTTATGGACATACCTATACATCGATTGTGGTATATATATATACTGCTTTCTGTGTTAGTATAACATTCAGGCGCCAAACACACTTAAAAAAATACAGAAAAAAGTGTGTGAATCTAAGGTCGTTACTTCTCAAATCATGATTATTTAAAATCTTCTGAGTGATAAGCTGTTTACTCTGAAATTACATAATAAGTACTCCTATATGTCCAGGAGATGGCGCCGTAGTTGTTAATTTCAGACATTGTGTTTACATATCCTGTTTTGTATTTGGAAAAGCAAGGTAATAGAAGCCTTGTCCGCAAGACGATAAATGATTTGTCCTAAGGGTATTGTTGTCATCCGTCCCTTACAATACGGAATGCAACATTTTATTGTCCAATACGGCAGGATCCCGTATTGTAAGGGACGGATGGCAACCCTACCTTAGAGATAGTCTAAGTGTTGAGATGTTCAGAAAGTTCCGTTTAATAACAAAAAAATGTATATCGACATTTAAATTTTAGCAAGTTCACCAAATTGGGGCCAGTTGATTTTATCCTGAATATGACCATTTCTTACCCATAGTTCCTTGCGTTCCTTTTTATAGACACTGCGTGATTAGGTTTCCAGATCAGTCTGCAAGAATGTTGTAATTTACACGTAATTTAATGCGTGTTTTGTGTTTCAGATTAAGATGAAAAGCACAACACAAGCCCCGTTAAAATAGTAACGCAAAAATAGTCGTGTTCTTCCCCTCACGCGTCAAGTCCTTCCACGTAGCGCTGGTGCTGAAGGGGATTTTTATTGACACTTGTATATTGTACTTTCTGTGTGCGAACCGGTCATAAAATAAAACCTGCATATCACATAAAGGCATGCAGTGCGTGTCTTTAACTGTCACTGACGTATCTTACTTGCCCATCGTTAGAAGTATTAGGCATTCTGACACTGGAGAGTAAAATGTAAATTTTTGTTTCAATTACTCATCCTTGAATGACTTCTTGATAGTGACGTACGTGGAATAAAACCGTATGAAGGAAACCGGGTAAGTTAAACGACTGATAGAGCAGTCTCACCCACCCATGCTGCCAGGTTTTGGTTACAGCAGCTGGGTCTCATCCACTGAAGCCTCAGCTTCGGTTTCTGGTTTCAAAGTGAGTCCTGTCCTGTCAGGGTGTTAAAGAGCAGGCTGAATGCCAGGCCTGAACGGGGACTGAGAGAGCGGCCTCCAATCATCACGCCACGTCCAGCCAACCGATGTCAGACGGTCAGAGGAAAGCCTTGATTGAGGTCATATGACTGAAATGTTTTAAGACTTTTTCCTGAGTCAATTAGTGCCGGGCAGTAACAAAATCCTTTGTTTGAGCAGAGCCCGGAATGTAGCATATATGTCATTGTTCAAATTGATGGTATTCTTATTTATAGTGTTTTTAAATGTTTGGATGAATAGGAACTGTGACCACAGTGCAGGTAATGTGACGCTCCCGATACCTGTGACCACTTACACACCATATAATCCCGCTGAGTATACTCTGAATCTGTCTGTCATTAATCCTTGGCAGACAAACATAAGACAAAAAAAAAAATTAAATCCAGGTGATGTTCCATTATTTGTGACTCCAAGTTACAGTGTGTTTTCAAGATCCTGTGGGAAGCCGGAGCATGTTTGGGAAGCTCTCCAACCTGGCTGGACTTTCACTTTAATCCCCACCATCAGCCAGGTTTTAGTTAGCCAGTTATAGAAAACCCAGTTTGAAGGATTTGTGCTTTACAATGTGTACAGGGAGGGAGGTGACCCAGCTGATTCCTAGCCGCTGTCTGGGAACCAAATCAGGAAATATAGGTGAATTTCAAGAGGACTCCCACAAAGCATCATGAAGGCACTGTTCAGTGGCAGGCACAGGCTCTGTGCTATGCTACTCTGGAATGTTAACACGTCTTCTCCATATTTTCATTCTTTTGTGCCACAAGCTTGAGTTACAGGAAAACGCCCAAACTCATAGGAAGGTGACAAACTTGAGTGACAGGGATTCTAGGAATCTGCTTTTTTAAGTTGTACCGCAGATTGACAACGTTTTACCAGATGAACACACCAAAACTCAGTCTGAGACTAAAACGAATAATTAAAATTAATTCAGCTTTGGAAAAATGACAGGCAAGCAAAAATGGATGCAGATTGTGAAATCGTAAATGGACTCAAGTATGTCATGAGTCATACCAGGGCGTTTTTATTTGGGCACTCAGATAAAAGTTCATTTGACCTTTGGTTCATTAAATGTGGTTGTTCTGCGACAAGAGCTTAAACACTGCGAGTTAATGCAATATATCAGACAGCTGAATTTTCCAGAAAAGGGTATTTCAATTTAAGCCCTTAAATTGGGCTACAAGGGTTCCTTACGTTCCAGTCGACCATGTTTCGGTCAAAAACGACAGAAGGAGAAGCCGACCGTAAGTGCCAATTGTAAGATCCTTGTGCAGATCACGAGGGAGCTAATGTAGTATTAACCCTGTTTACATCTTACTGTCTATAAGGTAATCCAGTCAACAAATTTACTCCCAAATTGTCACCCATATATGCCCCGGGGCAGAAAATATATCACCCAACAGATACTTTGAACTCTACAACTCCTGATGCTTTTAACTCGCGCTATGTTCAGGTGGTTATTTTTTCTTTTTAGTGTGGTCAGAGCATGGAAGTTACGAGTCTCTGTTCAGTGTTGTTTTTCTGTCTGCGATAAGAGCTGTGGAGAAAACAAGCGGGGGATTTTGAGCAACTTTTAGATGAAGATCAAACCTCAAACAGGAAGCCACCAAAAACAGGAACAAAGAGCAACACACTTCCAGGAGCAGAAGAGGAAACGGGTGTTTTTTTCATATCACTTCATATCATGCAGTCTGTTCTGTTTTTTTTTTTTTTTTTAAGATAAAGCCTATGGTTAAAAAAAACAGAACGGACTGCATGATATGTGGTTGGGATATTAACACAGGAGCAGCCATGGCAGATGTAGATTCATCACTTTACAGAGGAGGCTCTGGGGGGATGTTCCAAGGTGAAGCTCCAGTGGCACACAGAGACTCCCAGGGCCTAGATGAACTTTAGTGGAATTCACATTCTAAAAAATACAAATCTGCTCAGAAGGGTTGGATTTCATTTGCCCCAAGATCAATAAGAAGCAGGCTGGACAGGAACATCAGTACGGCTACACCTGCTCTGCATGCACAATAACATCTGACGTACCTGTGATCGAACAATAAGAGCATTATGAGTGAGGTCAATTTCACTGGTGCTTGCTTTCTGGAGAAAACAGAAATTCTACAACATTTATGCCAAAAAGCTACTAGCAGCAACAATAAAATGGAAGCCTCCGTATCTCAAGGCATAAACATTAATTATGCTAATAAGGACGTGTCAAAAATATGGGAGCGGACATTGTTTTTCATAAGACGTTTCAGGACCTGGATCCCACATCCTTCTGCCATCATGTTTATATTACTGACCACAGTGCTGCCCCACCCTTTACCACTGAACACATAAGAACCGGAGAAGGAGACAAGGAACGCGGAAGTTGTAATGCTCGATTCTCTTTATGCATATTTAATTTGTGAGGAAAGCGTACCCTTAGTATGAAAATGTACAAAGGAATAAAGAACATGGTTAAATCACACCAGCCAGAACGCTCCATCTTATGATACACAGGGCGGAACGAACCAAACAAATAAATAGATTCAGTGCTCTCATTTTTAGGCGGCATTCATCATCTGTACAAAGTACAGAAATGCTTTCCCAACATTCTGAATCCCATACCACTCAAATTACAGATAATCCCTTAAGCATACACCTACAGAATTACGAAGCCAGGAGTAACTCAAGCGCTGTGACTACGGATCATCGGTGGAGACCCATTACAGCAGTCCTGAAGACAGCTGGTAAGGGATCACACAGGCTTAGTGGGCTCTACTGCAGCATATGAGATTACTGGTCTAATGAAGCAATTTTAGGCAGTGTTTACATATAAGAGCAAGATTATGGTGCTGGATCCTCAAACACTGATGAGTTGGGGGAAGAGTTCACTGGCAAAGATGTCATCCCAGAGCGGAGAGGACATGCTTCCGAAAGGAGAAGGGGAACGCTCGTACTCAGAGTCGCTGTACGCCTCTGACAGATAGCAGCCCTCCTCTGGACCCCCGGGACTAAGCAAGTCACCTTGGCTTAGTGGGGGGATCGAGTCCTTCTCCTCTGGTTCCTCCTTGACTGAGAGCATCTCAGCTGATGGCTCCACCCCCAGGCCCCGCTCCCCAGCCACCTTCACCTCAGAGTCGCTTTCCTCACTTTGCTCCGCCGTGGCCTCCTGCTGCACCCCCACAGGCCGCGTGTAGATGTGGTCCCAGTGGATCAGTTCATTAGGGCCTTCCAGCCTTGTCGGTGGGGCCCCCACATCTGTATGAGAGGGGGCGGATACTGGATCTGATTCGACCCGGCCCAACTCCGGCATGGCGTCCTGGTCCAGGGAGCCACACCTGAGCAACAATTCTGGGTCAAGGATGTCCAGAATGCCCAGCAGGAGATCAGACTGGGGAGACAAATGGAGAGATAATGAACCAGAGTCTACTCCCATACAATGCAATTCATGGCACAACAGGAGAACCCAAAAACCACCCCCAGGGGTACCTCTTAAAATGCTGCCCCCACCCACCACTCACCTCAGGACCTGCAGAGCCATGACTGCACACATCCAGTTGGAGCTCCTCAGCTTTGATGAATGCTGGGCCTGCACCTTCTGCAGAGGCACACGTAGCCTGAGTGCTGCGGACTCAGAAGACCCGATCACCGCGCTGACGGCATCCAAGCTGGACGGAACGTTCTGGAACAGCGACGGGCGAGAGAGGGACCGTCAGAGGCTAGATTAAGCCATGATCATATGATCGCCCCCTCAGCCACACGAGAAACGCATACAGCTACACATGAACAGACACGTCAGACGGCTAGACATTTAAAAGTCACACCCCAACAGCTCTGGGGGACTTGAACCTCTGACTGAAATCGAGAAATCAGCTCCATAAGAAAGCCTGAATGTTACTTACACAACCCGACTCTGAAACAAAACAGACAGGTAACTTAAGTGAGAAGCTCATCTTGATACCTTTTCTTGAACGTCCAGAGTGTCCAACCCAAGCCTCTGACGAAATTCCTGGTTTTCACTCATGAGGCTTTTAGTCTTTTCACGAAGCAGTTTGTTTTCCAAGTGAAGTTTCTGGTTCTGACGGAGACATGACAGTACACGTATATGGTGTAATATAAATAAATACCATCATGGAAGTGCCCTTAAAATATAAACACCGTCACATATGTGTGATATCTGCTAAATAAAATTTCAGGAAAATAAATTAATCACCTCCAATTCTAATTCAGAAACCTGCTGCTCCAGTTCGCCCATTTTGGCTTTTTTCCTGTCTCTTGCTGTCTGGGCAGCAACCCTGTTTTTCAGCTTCCTGTAAGAAACGCAAAGGCTTTTATTCGGATGCGCAGGGGCGGCCATATTGCCACGCAGGCGGACACCGCGTCGGGAGGGGGAGGGGGGGCTAACAACCACGGCCAAGAAGTATGTTAATAAAGGAAAAGCCTATTTTAAAATAAATAACAGTACTCAATGTAGACAGCTTGTTCCCAATAATTGTTATACTTGATAGAAAATGATAAATAAAAAAGGAGGAAAAAGCACCAACCTTCTCAGTGACTTCTCTTCTGGGCTCAGATGTGTGAGCCGCTGTCTTTTGCGCTGAGGCGGCCCAGATCCCTGAGAGTCTGTATCCGAAGATGCCTGATTCCCCGGAGGGGGCAAGACGACCGACACCGACCGGCTGAATCTCCCATCCGCCGCGCCGGACCCCGCCGACTGTTTCCCGGAGATGAGATATATCTTATGGGCACCCCCTGTCCCTGTTGTCACAACCACCATAGTGGTACCTTATATAATTTATATTATGAGGAAAAAACAGGACTTTTTAGTCAGAATAAAAACAAAAAAAAAGTAATATATTCCTTAATTTCCAACTGATACACCCCACCTCCCGATTCTTTAATGATCCACAGAATTTCCGTCTGAAGCTGTATACTATTGGCGTGGTGAGATGTGATTGGTGTATGCGGGTTTGACGTCAATGCAAGGTGTGAGCTGATTGGATTAAATATATATTTTTTTTTTTTCTGATCAGTTACCGGACTATGCAACTTTATCACCGTGACAGGAGCATTATGTTAACGTATCTTAACGTCCCTATACTAATGTAATACCTGTCGATTATTTACTATTATGTATCCACAACAATCACAATAAACTTTTCAAACATCCATGTTTGTTACAGCCTGTGGGTGTCTGTGGTATATGTGATAAATTTATAGTAATTAGTAATTTATTTGAAATAATTAAGATTGAACAAAATTGAAAATAGCGGTACTCAAAATATTTTTTCATTAGATTTCGGGGCTAAAACAGCACGTACATTTGGCATATTAAAATTGGTTTTACTTTCAGGGTTATGACAGTTTTTGTAGTTTCATGCATAATTTTCAGTTCTTGTATATGCAGTTTCATACGATTTGCATCATTTTTCGTTGTCTTTAACATATATGCACCTGTTAACGATTTTTTTAAAGCTATAAATGGTTAACTTTAGTGTTACAAAATATGGAAGCTGCAGGTGTTATGCCGAAAAAGGCATCCCTGCGTAGAATGCATGCCTGTCTGTAAATGACCGATTGGTCGCTGATCTGAAACGAGTTGAGCTACTTTGTCGAGTTAGGCTACTGTAGTGCTAATCAATAGCCCCAAAAAACCCGTAAAACTCTAACCCTAACCCCAAAAAAAAACCATAACCCCCAAAAAACCGGCCCCTAAAACCCTAACCCTAACCTCAAAACACCCCTAAAACCCTAAACCCTAAAAAACCCCTAACCCCGAAAAAAACCTTAAAAGCTCAACTCGTCAGAACACCGACTTGCATACCGCGGTGACATACCTTCAGGGATGCCTTTTTCGGCATAACACCTGTTCAAATATAAAACATGTTTAAATTGAAACATTTTTATATATGGGACAAACTTAAGTAGATACAGGGTTGCAAAGCCTGATTCTGCATCGCTTATTTATGCGTCTCTTTGCTATGACCAATAGATGGTACCTCTCCTGTAAACTCATTTTAACCTGCTGTCCACAGATGAGTGATGCAATAACAGGCAGTTGTTTCACAAAGCAAGGAACATAAGGCTAGTTACGACATCAGAATGAAGAGGCCATATTACGTAATAAAACGCTATCGGTCGTAACAATATGCGAAAAGACCGTGAAAGTCAGACTAACCCGTTTAATACACTTAGAAAAAATGTAACGATTTGCTTGACCGTTAAATAAAGGGTGGCGTGACTGCTGTAGACGCTCACAGAATTAGTAGGGGTCTCTTGACGGAAGGAAGAAAGCGGATGTAACGATTACAAACAATTTAATAAACATCACAACGCATCTTGGTGATCACAGCACATTAAAGAAGAAAGAAAAAGCAGTCAAACATCCATTGTCCCCGTGGACTACAGAATATGACAAACGTATTTTGGAATTGGTGGTTTATAGGAATAGACAGGCTCTCTAATCCTTCCACGGCAGAGCCTCTCTCCACAGCTCTGTGGGTGGTAGTGAGGGAATGGCTGCCTTCTGCAACCTCGCTACGTTGTTTGACAAAGGAGGGTAAAAGAAGCAGATGATGATTGCACACACTTCCTGATGGAGGGTGCATCCTGTTCTTCACTCTTCCTTATTGGACCATGTGTAGAGGAGGAGGAAAATCTTGGGATTAATTCCAGACTGGGTGAAAATGATGTTTAGAGATGTTTTGAGAATAAATGTAATTATTTTGCATGCTTTCTTGATTCACAGTGAGGCTACATCATACTAATATGTGCACAGGTTCAGAAACTTGGAGTAATTATTGTACTTCAAGGTGGGGGGGGAGGGTCCCCAGTGATAAAATTTGCTAATTGGATTAATGAGGATTAGCTGAGGTGGTGGGTAGGTCAGTAATAGGTAGAATATTTTCAAAGGCGATGGATTTTGTTGTTTTTTACCCACAGGTAGGATGGCATTCCCAGGCATCCAAAAGTACCTTGAACCTGGATATTACTGCATGCTTTAGTCACTGGAATACAGAATTATCTTTTTGTTCAGCATTTTTTGCTATGTGACAAGAAAAATACATAGTGACTTCCATCCAGTGACTTTATAAACTACTAAATTTTGTGTCCATTTAAGGTATCATATCCATCCGTTTTCAATACCCGCTTGTCCTATGCAGGGTCACTGGGGTCAGGAGCCTTTCCTGGAAGCTACGATCATAAGATGGAGTTTAACCCAGGGTGGGACACCGATCCATTGCAGGGCACACACACTGCAATTCACCTTAACATGTTTTTGGACTGTGGGGGGAAACTGGACCCCGGAGGAAAGCCACTGATGACACGGGGAGGAACGCCACACGTGTAGAGCGACGGCCGAGACTGAGACTTGCGTCTATAGAAGGAGGGCAACAGTGCTAAGGACTGCACTGTCACTCGACCACTGCACTGACGCCCGACCACTGCACTGTCGCCCGACCACTGCACTGCTGCTCGACCACTGTGCTGCTGCCTGCTTTTAAAAGATGGATTTATTAAATAAATTGTTACATTTCCAGCCTTTCAATTCTACAGTGTCATGAAAATCGTACTTTTAATACAACTAATCCTATCTACAGAAGAGCGCATTAATCTACACATAAAAAAAAAACCCTTATACTCTTTTAACAACATACGGTACGGATGCTTGAGCTTCTGTGGGAATCAGATATCATCACTGACCAAAGTTGATAGTTGAGAAACAGGCAGCAGATCGAGGCAGACAGTCAGAGTTTGAAGCATTTCCGTTTGTAATTCGCAGACTTTGCAAAGTTGTATTTTCCCTTTCAAGAGAGTGAAAAGGCATTAAAAATGGAAATTGAGAAAACTTTATGAAGCACACAATTATTATGAGGAACTAATACATTTCATTGTACTGTATTTTGATTTTATTATATATAGCATCTTTTACAGCATAATAGTCTCAAAGCACAAAAGAAACAGAAATCAGAAATAGCATTTTTTTTAAGCTGATGAAACCTTTTATTTAATCCAGCTAACAAGGCCAAAGTTGTGGGGGAAGGTTAGATCTTTTCTGGTGTTCCTCTGGGTGCTTCATGACCTACTTAGGTTTTCACCATACATAGCAGATATGTGGATACGGTCAGTACCTCTAATTACACAGTCCCCATGTGGGACAACATCTGGCCAGAACAGCAGGGATGATGGGTGGGGGTTTGATGCTGATTGTTAGAAAAAGGAACCAATTGAATGTCCATCTTAGATGCCGGGTGCAGGGGGAAATAAAGATGACAGCATGAGCTGTGCTGACTCAACCCAACATGATGAGGTTTCTGTGGAGTCAAAGCAAGGTGAGATGAAGTTTCTGGGGAGTCAAAGCCAGCCTCCAGTACATTATTTGTGGAATAACGTGGTACTCAGAAAGAGCACTAAAGAGCACCAAAACAAGCTTGTATCAAATTTTCAGTTGAATAAATATCCCCTTATGCTGCATTCTGTTCACAGACAAAGTGAAAATCTGCAAAGATTAGCAGGGTGTAAACTGGATAGCAGCGGCCTGAACATGTTGGTACTTAGGAAGTGCCTAAGAGATTCACTCTGCTGCCAGCCCATCTGGACCTGGGCTTTTACTGTTAAGTCAAGACCAGGGCTCAACACCAGGGTGAAATCTGATGGTCATTTGATCAAAATGCAGATTTACCATTGACATGCTATTGAAAAACCTACATTTTTTTCCCTCAATAGAAACATTTTGCCATGGACAGACACGATATGGACAAAAGTATTGGGACACCTGACCATTAAACCTACAGGAATTTCTATGACATCCCATTCTAAATCCATAGGCCTCAATGTGGAGTTCACGCCCCTTTGCAGCAATGACAGCTCCTGTCTGTACCTTAAATTGGACTAAAATTGCATTTACCTGCTGCCAGGGTACAATTGGCAGAGCCTTGAGGGTACAGAACTAGTGACAAGCAAAGGTACAAATTGGTACTCTTCTTTCTGAGAGTGTTATTGACTAGGTACTTGATTTTATCCACCTGTGGCAATCGATCTGAATGAAATACTTGAATTCAGTGATTAAGAGGTGTGTCCCAGTACTTTTGTCTGCATGGTGTAGATGAGTCTTGCCATGGACACCTTTGTCCTTGTATGGACGCCTTGTTGATTCTAGGTCAAGACGCCTCCCTTTTCTTCCCCAACTCAGCAGATGCTACAGGGAAGACGTCTTTCACATCCTATAGCTGGGTGACAAGCCAAATCATCAACATATATTTTTTATATGATTAATGCCTGGATTCTTCTGTTTGATGCAACTCAGTTTGACTGCCTTCAGCAGTGTTGAAGTGTGAGCTCTGCAAGGCCCCATGAACCAGAGACGAGCACACTCCTGGTGCGAAGCGGTGCTAACTCCTTAACCTCAATCCATTTATATGGGTGTTGTTGACGCTTTCAGTATATTATTGCAGCTGCTGGGGATTCTGGGATAGCTTTAAATTTTACTTCTTCCTTACTTATTAACTTACAGTCAGCAGATATAATTTAATGACAGTCTGAAGGGAGCTGTGTTAAAGTCCCCTTAAGGTACCTGCCCAGCATTGCCCTCCTGTGAAGTGAACACCTACAGCATGAAGCTCTGCATTACACACAATGGAAAATGATAATACAGCTGCGCTCTATGGGCACAGAGAAGGATTCTGGGAACAAGGCTTGGTGATTTAAATTCCTTCGTCATATGATGTTAAACAAGCTTGCACATGCTTGACATTGCAAATGCATTGCAAATGGAGCAAAGAGGACAGCAATGCATTCTAATATTAAATAACATTGCAGTTATAGAATTTGCGAAAAACCACCCCTACACTGAATGATCCTTGCTTTGTCTGCTAGGAGACTGGTGTAATGCAGTTTTGTTCTTAAGCAGAGTGGCATTGTAGCAGTGTAGTGCTGATGTAAGGCAGTTTTGTTCTTACGAACAATGTCCAGCGGTATGTGAGGTTTACTGCTTGGAGGGACGATCCTTAAACAGTAATTATGGAGCTACTTTCTTCGATGACGTGCTTGAAAGCCTAAATGTGATTAAAACCAGGACAAACGTTAATGTTCTGGTGGGCCATTCTATTCGATTCTTTGGTTTTCGGTGCCACCTGCTGTCGTAATTGAGTATTGCAATATGATAATGGACCATAATTTATCAATGCATTAGCTAATGTGCACGTCATTAAAAGGTTGGACGTTAGACCGACAAACTGGTGTAATTTATATAACAAATACAGTTATAGATATACATCCATCCATCCATCCATCCATTTTCCAACCCGCTTTATCCGTATTGGGTCGCGGGGGGTCCGGAGCCTATCCCGGAAGC